>JAHDVE020004839.1:0-295286 GCA_022606495.2 Halesus radiatus | reverse complement strand
ATTTTTATCTGTCATTAAGCAAGTAAAGAAATATTCTAATTTTATGACTCTTAACCAGGTCTTGACTTGACTCGTCACTTCTACTTTCTTATGTTTATTTTGTATTTTGTCTTTGCTTAATTCACATACCACCCTATACTTATAATTTACATTATTCTTAAAAATTATTCACAAAATAAATAAAAACTCCTTTTTGAGCTTACGTCAAACTTTTCTAGACTCCACTTGCCCCAGCGATTTTTATGGCTATTGTCTATATTCGTGGTGACATAAGACATACAGGTTGTGTATTCCTCTTAATGTAAAGGGCCATTGTATAAAAGGAAAATATATTATTTTAATATTCATATAATGTATGTTTTTGGCAGGTAAGGGTCGTGAGAAGGAAGACCTGGACATGGTCATGAAGAGATTAGAGCACTGGGCACACCGACTTTACCCGCGCTTCCAGTTTGAGGACTGCATTGATAAGATAGCCACTTTAGGAGCCAAAAAAGAGGTTGATGTAAGTTTCCATCATCACAATGCTGCATACCAGGGTGGGATTTGGCTTCCTCCACTGGCTGCCGTCCCTCGCCATTCGCCTCCAGTTCTTCCCGTCTTGCTTCAATCCTCTTCCATACAGTTTATCCACCTCTTCCTCGGTCTGCCTCTGGGTCGCTTCCGCTGGGACACCCACACGGTCATAATTTTTGGCGTTCTTTCATGTGACATACTTTATACATGTCCAGTCCATCAGAATTTGGAACCTACAGAAGCTTACAATGGTCGCATGCTCTATAAGATTTTTTAGTTCATGATTCATCTTTATCCTAGAATTTTACACTCAAAAGCTGCTAACTCGTTTTCATCATTTTCCATTTTGCATTAGACGGCTTCCATAAATGATGTCACAGGGTTTTTACTAAATTTTTACCCCCCTCTCTCCTATGTCACAAGGTTCTGTATAATATGGCCACACTGACAGACTCTGTCATAATTCCGCTGAATCCCCCCCCCCCCCCTTAAACCCGGAAGCTGCTTTAAGCTACGTTCACGCTTCATTTATTTTATGATCTATGAAATAAATCAGTGAGAACAGACTTATCTATGTAATACAATATAAGCCCAATGTTGAATCGACTCCAACTTTCATTCTATTCTATTTAAAATAGACCATACAATAAAACCGTGTGAACAGCAATTGCTATGCGAATGCCGCTCTCTGCACACAGTTCACTAATATCTATGATTATTGTCTAATAAAAAAACACTTTTTTCTTTTGAAGATTTGCTGTGTCACTTTGAGGTCTGCGAACTTTAACACAAATGAATTTAAATTAAATCCATATAGAGCAAGTGTGAATGTGCCACAATTCCCGTCTATCATAGACAAGTTTGTTCTATGAGATAGACCATAGAATAGATAAGGCAGGAAACCAGCATTGGGCACCATCTTTCACAACGGTAGGTAAGGAAGTTATCATTAATTTAAAATTGAAATTATAAGCCGGAGGACAGTTACACAACTGTTGCGACACACTCTCCCTGCTTCATTTACATTAATGCATCCTCTCATATACTCTTCCAATTCTTAACATGACCTGACTCAAGTTTTTGATTCACTTGGTCTTCCTCTGGCATCCCCGACTTCTACCATTCACTTTTACATATATTCTCCTGGTGCTCCTTTCACATGTCCAAATCATCTAAGCGTCCCTTTCTCAATCTTTCTCATTACGCTTATCGACCTTACTTTCTTTCCGGATCTCCACATTTGTAATATGGTACATGGTTTTACCACACATACCTTGGGGATCTATCTGTACCCAGTGGCGTGCATTACCCTATTGCCAAAGGTAGGAAGTGTGTAGTTTTTCAAGTTCAAGTATGAATTGTGCACTGAATAAATAAGCATACAAGTTCCTTACCAAATTCATGGAAAAATGCATTTTAATCATAAATTTTTCATATTTATTGTATTAATATCTTTTTTGGTTCGCTTTTCTTAGGGTAGGCACAGCTTTTCAGCCTTAATGGACCGCACGCCACTGTCTATACCGATCTGTGGTATATCTATTTTGGTAATGAGATAAAACAACTGACAAAATAGACAATAATAAAAGAAAGGTTAGTTCAGCTTAGGTTTGTTTGTAATTTTTTTAATGTTCTGTTTCATGGAACCACCTATTTTAGTATGAATTCATAAAATTTGATGTTCCACGCAGGTACACATTCGTCGAATCCGCATGAACATGCTGCTAGACGACGTGCCCATAGTGCAGCAGGACAGCGATGACGAGATTACAGAGCCCCCTGGAGGCCCCCAGCTGGACGAATTTGACCTACTCCTCGACCAGCAGATAGCCCTGGCCCGCTCCACTCCGGCACACACCAGGACTATGCCACTCGGAAGCCCGATGCAGCGGGCGGCCAATGACGCCTTCTTCGCCACTAACACTAGGTAAGATTGATTGGCATTGTCATCCCCTTAACTTATTCGGGTCGGGGATCTATCGTCTGGACAAGGTGCCTCCAGGCGTTTCTGTCCTGCGGTACTTCTGTCTCAGAAGACCCGACCTCTTTAATTGTCATGCCTGAGGCGGCCCACTAGATGCCTTTCCTCTGGAATCGCAATTATTCCTCAGTCACAATCTTCTTGATTGTCATCTTTTTTTTTATTTGAGACACAAATAGAACATTAATTTATAAAACATGCATAACCTATCCCTTAGGTGCTAGAAAATTCTGTGCGCTCCTGTGCTGTACGCTCAGCGTTCATTAAGAGTTTTCTGATTTAAGTTGGATAAACATGTATTTTTTATATTTATTTCTTTTATTATTGGTTGAGTAGTTACGATGCTCTGCTACAAATCCAGAGGTCGTGGATTCAAATCCTGACCTGCGCGATAAATTTTATTTCATTGATTTGTGTTATTTTACAATTAATTAAAAATAATATATAGTGTATTTGCCGCACGTTCAAGAGTGGTAGATACTATAGCCATGTTTGGTGAACTGATCTGAATAGCTAGGTGATGACCCATCTTTTTACTACTTTTTGTTGCCGTGAAATTGTGAAAGTTCAAATGTTGGAGAGAAGATTCTAAATTTGATCTGATCTCTATCAAAAATATGATACCACCCATAATATTTCTAATCTTTTAATATTAAATGATCTCTTTAATGGTTAGGGAATCGATTTCCCTCAGGCCTCCTCCTGTGCGGAGACAAAATTGAGAACCTATACAGGGGTGTTTTCGACCATTGATCAATGTGTTTTTTTATTTATTTCAGCTCTGCACCTTTGCTGGTGATGTCAACACCGACGAGAGAAAACTTCCTGACCAAAACAAGCAGTCCTCAGATGAATGAGGAGCAGAAAGCTCGGATGCTAAAGAACAGAATGATAGCGGAGGAACGGAGATTGGCACGTATGAAACAGAACATGATCAAGGAAAAGGAAGCAGCCTCTGAAGGAATTCAAATACCAGATAACATAGTGGCAAGCGAAGTTAACTCTATGGTAGAAGCAGATGATATGCAGACTGATGCAGCGCATTTGAAAACAAATGCAGAAAATTTGCAGCATACATCTTCAGTTGCAGTTGTTGAAGTTGAAACATCAGACAGTGATATGGAGGTGTGATAGTCTTGTACGAGCTGAGAATTGTATAGAAATTAAATAGAGCTTCAGATATTGGATACACTTACAGTTTGAAAAATTGCGCTCTTGTAGATCGTTCTATTCTTTAACATTATGGTCTATAAACTATTTAAAAAATTTTAAATCATTCATTTTACACCCTAAATTGATTACAATCTATACAAGGGGTAAGAGAATAAAACACTCATGGGATGTTTGCCTGTAAATTTATTTTTTTTCTTACAGATTTATTATAAAAGAGAGAGAAAAGAGAACAAAATATTAGAGGGAGACAACAATAGAATTATTATGTGTGAGGGGGGGACAACATTAACTTATATTAATAATAATGTATAGTAAATACCACAGTGTAATGGAACATAATTAAGTAATTAAAGTGAGTTAGTCCTACAATATTTATATAATAAAGAGCTAGTAGTTGAGCTGTGGTTTTAGTAGATTTGTTGTCTCCCTCTAATATTTTGTTATCTTTTGTAATATATCCTATTTAACACTGATGTATTCTGTATCTATATATAGCCTATAACTCTGTATTATTCTTTAGTTATTCTATATTTGCCCTGACGAAGCTTTATCTAAGCGAAACCGGTTGGCGATAAATAAAATGTATTCGCAGTTTTTAACAAAGTGTTTGTTTTATTTAATAAAATTATTTTATTCATTGGTTGGGATACAGAGGCTTGTTCGTTTTATCTTAGCAATAACACACTAAACAAACAAATGATAGAAAAAAATCACATTTTTATTAAATGCCTAGTAGATAGGTCGTAACTTATAAACACAAATTTAAAAGAAAATTTAGAATCCCTAGAAAAAATTCATGTTAATTACTTCACATTTAATAATTTACTACGTCCTGAAATTTGGGATGATGTACGTTCATCATTAACGCCAAAAATAGCACTGGAATTTTTTTATAAAACTTACATGAAAGTATACAGAAAAGCAAAAATATTATTGTAACAAAAAATATGTATAACGAAAAAAACAAAACCTTGGATAACTGTTGGTTTGTAAATTATACAAAGACAAAACCTTGGATAACTGTTGGTTTAAAATTATACAAAGACAAAACCTTGGATAACTGCTGGTTTATAAATTATACAAAGACAAAACCTTGGATAACTGCTGGTTTATAAATTATACAAAGACAAAACCTTGGATAACTGCTGGTTTATAAATTATACAAAGACAAAACCTTGGATAACTGCTGGTTTATAAATTATACAAAGACAAAACCTTGGATAACTGCTGGTTTATAAATTATACAAAGACAAAACCTTGGATAACTGCTGGTTTATAAATTATACAAAGACAAAACCTTGGATAACTGTTGGTTTATAAATTATACAAAGACATAGTAAAATTTAATCAAACATGACAAACAAATAACATTAGAACAACTTACCCTTTAAAAAAAAAAATTATGTATAGAAATCTACTAAATAGACTAATAAGAAACTGTAAAATGAAATACTACTGTAATGAAATTGAAAGTGCTAAAAATGATTCTAAAAAAACTTGGAATATTATTAATGAAATTTCGAACAAAAATACCCCCTGTAAATGAGATAAAAATAAATAACGTAAATGACAAATCTACCATTGCTGAAAATTTTAATAACTATACAAACATATTAGATAAAATTCTAGAATCATGTGGTAAAAACAAGAACAATGCTTATATAGACACATCATTGCAAAAAGATTCAAATAGGTATAAGACCGCATATTCACCGCCGTTAGGAATTTTAGGCCGCAAACTCAAAACCACGGACCACCGCGAGCTGGCTGCAGGATCGCCGCTTGCTTTGGGGAAATGGGGACAATGTAGACCACGCCGTATTGAAAGAAAAATGTTTGACATATTGATGGAATACGAATCCAAAAAACATTTGCTCTATATTTTTTTTTGTTTATTCGCTGTATAAAAACAAATGAATAGAAGCTTTACAGACTTAATTTAGCAGTCAGAAAAAGGAGGATTTTTTTTGCTGCCTACTACAAAATAAAGCAAGTCGATCTGTTGGTGTAGAATAGGGTAACTGATGAGAACATGTTTTTTTTTTTAATTTGTACATAATATATTAATAATTGACAGTACTCATACATAGTGCCTACCTTGTACAAAAGTTTTTTTTTGTTACTATTTACGCATTTATTTCTTCACAACACAATCTTTTATTTTTGCTTCGGAAATGTTATAGGATTGGGTAAAATGGACCACCTGCTTGGAAATACTTATAAGCACAGTTTTTTGACATAGGGGATTATTTTAATAGTTTTTGAGCCAAGGAATCCGATTTTCGATTGTCCACTTGGAGATTCAAGATGGTTGAAATGAATTAGACGCTTTTTTATTTGGCTGTTCTATCAATGGCTTTGGTTTTTATTAATGGTTAAGGAATCCGACTATTACATTTGACCTAGGAACCAAGATGGCGGATGTGAATTATTTATCTTTCGATAATTTTTGGGATTTAGAAACGTCCTTCACTATTTTTTACTAAACAGCAGTAAAAATAAAACATAGGTAGATAACAGTGGTTTACAACCCAATCCCGATGCTCACAATAAGCTTGAATACAATTCACTTTAGTCCAGTCAATGGAGGCAATAAGAAAACTGAAATTTTGCAGGTGAATAGTACCTATAACAGGGAGTATTTTCTCAAAAGTCCCCTATCTTCCCCTAGTCCGTCCCCCCTCCCCAAAAGTAAAGTAGACTAAATATGCTACAATTTGAAATCAAATCGGTTTCTAACTACTTAATAGTGTCCGAGATACAGCTGTTCTAAATGACGAAAAAAAATCTATGTTGTTATTCTTCGCCGTTTTTTAGAGTTTTTTTCAATTTTGATCGTGAAGGACAATTTTTTTGGCAAAGATCAAAGTGAATTAATATGCCAGAATTTAAAACCAATTTGGTCTCCGGGAACCCAATAACGTCCAAGAAACATCTGTTCTAAATAACGATTTTTTTCTTTGTAGTCATTCGTCTCATTTATTATACGTTTTGGCGTTAGATTCGATTTCAGTGCATCTGAAAACCCCCAAATCCCGATTTTTAAGAAAATCCATAAATAATTAAATAAATTAAAAATGACTGATGAAATTGTGTATTTTGACATTATATTCGAGTTCAGTGCACCTCCGAACATCCTTATCCCGATTTTGAACGAAATCGGTAGAGAACTGGAGAAATTCAAACTGGCCGCAGAAATTAAATATTTTGATGTTAGATTGGAGTTTAGTTCACCCCTAAGCACCCTAATCCCGATTTTGAACGAAATCGGTAGAGAACTGGAGAAATTCAAACTGGCCGCAGAAATTAAACATTTTGATGTTAGATTGGAGTTTAGTTCACCCCTAAGCACCCTAATCCCGATTTTGAACGAAATCGGTAGAGAACTGAAAAAAAAACAAAATGGCCGATGATGTTATGGATTTTGACGTTAGATTTGAGTTTAGTGCACCACCAAACACTTTAATTCTGATTTTGAACCAAATCGGTAGAGAAATCAAAATTCAAAATGACTTTAGATGTGAGTTCAGCACCCCCTAACCCGTTTTTGAACCAAATCGGTGTGAATATCTAGAAATTCAAGATAGCCACTAAAAGTACGTATTTTGATAGGCACAGATCGGCATACTTATATATGCAGTCGGAGGTGTCACGATTGTAAATTATGTGGACACAAAAACATTTATAGATTTTAAAAATAATTCGTTCATTCCTTAGTTTCGCTTTTGACTGCCTGCATTGTGTTGTGCATTTTATATTGTGCTGTATAATAAATTAATCATTTTTTGGCCCATCTTGAAAAACGTTGCAAAGAAATGTAATTACAAAAAAAAAAAACGAAAATATGCAATTCCCACGTTCCGTAAGATGGGTGGCAGTTTAACACCTGTCTCCCCAGATATTCGTGATAAAATTCACAAAAACATCGAATTTCAAATGGACGTCCTTTCCCTTCGAAGGTTTTCTCCATAGATATACCATTCAGGTCTTCTCTCAACTGATTTATTTCGGTGAAATCTCTCATTTTATAAAGATCGCGCTGCGGCTGACGGTTCCCATACAATTTCTGTATGACGGAACTGATTTTAAAAATTCGGAAACTTTGAGTTTATTACAGTACTTAATTATTTTTAATAAACGCTCTTGGTTCTTAATCTTATTTACTCTGAGATTGTGGAAGGATTTTAATTAAACACGTCTGTAATAGGCGCAGTTAACAAAATGGCGAAGGCGCTGTCGAGCGTTTTTACATAAAATTGCAGTAGGTATTACAGTTTAAAAATTTACGTCATTGAAAACCTTAGACACTTTCTGTTAAGAATTTGCAGATGAATTATGTGTTGTATTCCTTACGTTAGCATACTTCGAAGTGACGTTTAGCGCTTTTTTTGTTTTCCCACCTAATAAATGACAAATCTACCATTGCTGAAAATTTTAATAACTTTATAAACATAGTAGATACAAATATAGAATCATCTGGTAAAAGCAAGAACAATACTTATATAGATAAATCATTGAACATTGAACATTTTTCACCTGTCACAAAAAAGGAAATTGAAAAATGCATTGATGATCTTAAATCCTCAAATTCTAAGGGAACAGATGGTATATCTAGCAATACATTAAAAAGAAATATTTTAATTGTCTTGCAACATATTTTTAACCTTTAGTTGCAGAGGGATATTTTTCAGAACGATCCGAAATATCCAATTCATAAATCTGGTGAAAAAATATAAATTGAAGGTATTAAGAGTAGAGTAATGGAATGTTTAGAAAATAACAAAGTTCTACTACAAAATCAGTATGAACTGAAAAAAACTAAGCACTGAAGATGCAACATGTGATTTGACAAAAAATATACGAGTATACACATCTATAAATAGATAACAATATAAATGTCTAGCCATATTCTTACATTTAAGAAAAGCTTTTGATACCGTAAATCACAATTTACTCATTGAAAATATAACTCATTTAGGTTTCAAAAAAGAGACACTAAAAATTCTCACCGAACTACCTTAAAAATGGAAAACAAAAATTGTGAATATTTATAGTTCTGAATCACAGATAAAAAATGGTGTACCACAAGGAATTGCACTTGGGCCGATTCTGTTTTTAATCTATATAAATGATTTGTGCAATGTTGTACGGGGTAGGTTATATAAACACCCGATGCACGTTTTAAGAGAGAAGAAGTGGCCGGGCTGGCCGCTTCAACGACTCAGGGAAAGGTAGGCACTAGGTAGGGGCGCCTTGAGAAAGGTGATCGACTATTTTTTGGAGAGGAATGGCAGGATCCAGAGCAGGAGAGGGTCAAGGAGTGAAGAGAGAAGTTCAATTCAGGCAGAATATCAAATGAAGAGGCAAGCAGGCAGGCGAAGGCAAAGTAGAGGTGTCAATCCAATGGTGAAAATACACAGATTTTTCAAGTTTAGTGATTTTGTCTCGTAGTTCCCTGCGGTATCGTGCCGCTTATTTACAAAACCTGTACCGGTTCAACCCCGGCGAGGGTTGGAATGGAGTAGGTTTTGTAAGCGCTAAATCACTTACAAAACCTGTACCAGTTCAACTCCGGTGAGGGCGGAAATAAAGTACGTTTATTCATGCAAAATCGCTTACAAAACCTATACCGTTTCAACCCCGGCTTTTCTTTAATAATTAATGCCTGTAAGACTGATTATTATTGCCGGGGTTGAATCGGTATGGGTTTTGTAAGCGATTTTGCGCGAACAAAACCTACTCTCTTTCGGCCCTCGCCGGGGTTGAACAGGTATAGGTTTTGTAAGTGATTTAGCGCTTACAAAACCTACTCTATTTCAGTCCTCGCCTGGGTTCAACTGGTATACGCTACTATAAATACGCTACCGTCCCGCATACGGCCGGCTCGGCGGTTAGTTTGTCAGGCGAGTTATTTCACGGTTCGCAGGGGGCAAAGACAATCTTGAATCGACTAAAATATAAAAATTAGGTTATGTCCCTCTATTTTGAGCTTCGATTAAATCCCTGCTGCTCCTCACCAGAATTTTATTTTCAGAATTAAACAATGTCTACATGTCAAAAATTGCCAGTACAGTTGTCTGGTGGAACTTTGCCGCAGGATAATAATACAGTTTACATGTTACATAGCGGATATCGCGATGCGTTTCGTAATTAAATTGAAATTTAAGTAAAGATCACCTGCAGATCTCACGATGTGGATAATTCCCGACTAGCTCGACCTCAGGAATTTTTATATGCATAAAGATACACATATATACATATATATAAATCGTGTTCTCAGTTCGTTTATAGACAATTTGAGAAATCGCCGCTTCTAGTAAATATAAATAAAATCACACATATAAGTAAATGCAGGAATAGGGAATTCAAATAAAAATAATTCTCTTTTGCTATTAAAAAATACCATGGGAAAAGCTTTAACCTTTCTGTGGACGCATTTAGATCATTAAAGGTTAGAATGAAATGTTGACTGATTTTAGATTATTTCTGTATTAGCAAAAAGAAAGTGAAATAAATAAGTACAATTTGGAACGATACCGGTTTGGTAAACTTCTGGTCAGGATCAATGACTGCGTTGCACGGGTCCCCAAACTAAAGTGAAGTCTTTTTCTCTTTTGCTCAAGCCGACCTGCGGCTCTGGCTTGTACCCGGGTCCCGCCCCCAAACGAGCGGCAACCATTCGTCTAGGCCCCAAATGCCAATAAATAGAGAAAACAGTGCTTCCTTTATATAATTATATAATTCCGGGGTAGTTTGTCAACCTTAGTTGTTAGGGACTTGATTCATAACAATAGGTATGATAAATACATTAACACCTTTTGATTCCACGAACACATTAGGTTTAGGTGAGTATTTTGGCCTCAAATCCAAAATTCAGTATGAAGCAGGCAGCGCAGCCGTTCCTCTTAAAACAATCAACTACGATGGAATTCTTCATTCCCTAAATAATAAATCGCGGTCAGAATTATATGGTATCATAAGCCTAGAAGACTCCTGGACGTACTTATCAACTACCTGCAGATTACACTAAGTCAACAAACAAATATATAGTATTTTAAAAATTTGTGTGCGGTGCCAGAGAACATTTCTCCCTCTCCATGTGTCAACTGTGGTTAGACGTGTATAAATGTGGAGATGATCTTCTCTACCCAGTGAGCGGGCTGCCTATTGCTACCGTAGGGCTTTATAATTGCAAAAAATACCACAAACCACAAAAAAGTAATAAGATTCACAAAAAAAAAACCTTTGACAATCCCTATGATATTCAACTCCCATTTTTTTTATAAAAGACCAGCTGATGCGTATCTGGTCTTGCTCGGGATTTTTTTAATATAATTTTTTAATAAAGTTATAAAGTTTTGATTTCTTGCTTGTCATTTGGGTGCCATAATTGATTTGACAGCGAAAGTTATGCCTTGTGACGACTATTACTATATCTAAACAAAGAAACATTAATTTGTAAATTTTGTTTCATTCCAAACATTTTTTTTTAAATATATCTAAATAATAAGGTTCGTAAAAAAAATTGCTGAGGAACTTGCATATAAAGTCGGTGATAATTATTTTTAATCCAGCACACAGGGTTCTAATTCAAATCGGCACAACATTTCAGTATAAAACAAAATTTCGAATGAAGACACTAGAAAGATCATAAATTCATTAAAGAACTCGTCTTCAACTGGCTTGAACGATATTTCAAATATTGTATTCAAAAAACTTGTACCAGAAATAACCGCTCCCCTAGCGCATCTTATTAAGGGTCCAGTATAAGACGCGTATTCACCGCCGTTAGGAATTTTAGGCCTCAAACTTAAAACCACGGACCACCGCGATCCGGCAGCAGGATTGGGGAAATGTGGATAATGTAGACCACGGCGGATTAAAAAAAATGTTCAGCGTATTGATGCAATACGAAACAAAAAACATTTGCTCTATATTTTTTTCGTTTATTCGCTGTATAAAAATAAATAAATAGAAGCTTGACAGACTTAACTTAGCATCTGTTGGTAATAGGATAGGGTAACTGATGAGAATATGTTTTTTTCAATTCATATATAATATATTAATTATTGTCAGTAGCCATACAAAGTGCCTCCCTTTTACAAAAGATTTGTTTTGTTACTATTTACATATTTGTTTCTTCACAGCATAATCTTTTTTTTAGCTTCGGAAATATTATAGAAATGGGTAACGTGGACCAACTGCTCAGAAATACTTATAAGCACAGCTTTTTGACACAGGGAATTATTTTCATGGATTTTGAATCAAGGAATCCGTTTTTCGATTGTCCACTAGGGGATTCAAGGTGGTTGAAATGAATTGGATGCTTTTTATATGGCTATTCTATTAGTGGCTTTGGTTTTTATTAATGGTTAAGTAATTCTACTATTACATTTGAATTGGGAACCAAGATGGAGGATGTGAATTAGATCCCGTTTATTAATCGGGAATAAGAATTATTTGTCTTTTGATAATTTTTGGGATTTAGAAACGCCCTTCAATATTGTATACTAAACAGCAGTAAAAATATAACATAGGTAGATAACGATGATTTACAACCCACTCCAGACGCACACAATAAGCTTGAATACAATTCACCAAGTCAATGAAGGCAATAAGAAAAACTGATATTTTGCCGGTGAATAATACCTATAACAGGGAGTATTTTCACAAAAGTCTCCTATCTTCCCCTTGCCCCTCCCCCAAGCAAAGTAGACCAAATATTCTATAATTTGAAATCAAATACGTTTCTAACGACTTAATAATGTCCGAGATACAGCGGTTCTAAATTATTCAAATTTTTTGTAAGTTGTCATTCTTCGCTATTTTTTAGTGTTTTGGTCAATTTTGACAGTGAAGGAGTAATTTTTCGGTAAAGGTTAATCTATTGTTTTTAAAGTAGACTAAAGATGGTACAATTTGAAAACAAATTGGTCTCCAAGGACCTAATATCGTCCGAAATACAGGTGTTCTAAATAAAGAAAAACATTGTATGTTATTATGATAACATAGAATATTTTTCTTCATTTCAAATTGTAGAATCTTTAGCCTGCTTTAAAAAATATTAATTAACCTTCACCGAAAAATTACCCCTTCACTGTCAAAATTGGTTAAACACTAAAAAAAATAGCGAGAAATAAAAAAAAACAAACTTCGCTATTTTAAAAAAAATTATTAATTAAGGGGTAATTTTTCGGTGAAGGTTAATTAATATTTTTTAAAGAAGGATAAAGATTCTACAATTTGAAATGAAGAAAAACATTCTTTGTTATCATTCTTCGCATTTGATTTCAGTTCACTTCCAAACACTTTAATTCCGATTTTGAACCAAATCGGTAGAGAACTCAAAATTAAAAATGCCATCGAAATTACTCAGGTTGACATTAAATTTGACTTCAGCACCCCCCTAACATGACTTACGCCGCTTTCTAACCAAATCGGTGTGAATATCTAGAAATTCAAAATAGCCGCTAAAACTATGGATTTGATAGGCACAGATCGGCATACTTATATATGCAGTCAGGGGCGTCAAGATTGTAAATTATATGGGCACAAAAAATGTTAAGATTTTAAAAATAATTCGTTCATTCATTAGTTTTGCTGTTGACCGCCTGCAAAGATCTAATCTTGTAGATCTGTACCACGTCCGTCAGTTTTTTTCCAATGCGCAGGTCTTTTATATTGTGCCGTATAATAAATCAATCACTTTTTGGACCATCTTAAAGAACGTTGCAAAGAAATGTGATTATAACAAAAAAATCGAAAATACGTAATTCCTACATTCCGGTGGCAGTTTAACACCTCTCTTCCCAGCTATTCGTCATAAAACAGACAGAAATATCGAATTTCAAATCGACGTCCGCTCGCTCTGAAGGACTTCTCACAACTGATTTACTCCTGCGAAATAAAACGTTTTATCAACAATCGCGCGGGCCAGAAATTGTCATACGTTTTTTGTATGACGGAACTGAATTTAAAAATTCCTGAACTTTGAGGGAATTACAGTGAAAATCTAGATTTACTGAATTATTTTTAATAAACGCTTTTGGTTCTTGATCTTATTTACTCTGAGATTGTGGAAGGATTTTGATTAAATATGTTTGTAATGGGTGCAGTTAACATAACGGCGAAGGCACTGTCGAGCGTTTTACTTAAAATTACTGTAGGTATTTCATATATAATATAAAAGGTTACAGTTTAAGAATTTACGTCACTGAAAACCTTAGACTCTTTCGTAACTTTCTGTTAAGAATTTGCAGATAAATTATGTGTTGTATTGCTTACGTTAGCATACTGCGAAGTGACGTTTAGCGCCTTATTTGAGTCTTCCCCCTTAACCAAGCGTTAACACGGAATACATGAGCTCTTGAAATATGATTTTTTTTAAAACACGCTTTTAGATGGAATGGTAGATACTATTCATTATCGCTCTGGTGAAAGACCTTTAGGAATCGAGACGTTGCTTGAAATGGCATTCGCCGTTTCTGGTAAACAGATCTAATTACGCTACACGAGGGGTGACAAACTTAAGATTGTCCAACTGATAATCCACGGAAGATTGATAGTAAACGTCGCAGAGATAGAAGCCGCACATCATGGCTTCAAACTTAGCCTGACTTTTACGAGTGCAGTCTGAGGGGTGAAGATTGCCGGTTAAATCGGTTCACGTAAAATCGCGTGCCACTAATCAAAATCACTCACATGATTTTCGAGAAAACGGCGAGACTGAGCAGGTCTGCTAGATTATGCCATTGTGCCTGACGCTGATGTGTCGCGCCGAACCGGCACAGTGATTTCAAAATGTGCGTCACGTCCTACGACTGCTAATTTGCAATCCCTACGATATTGTCGCTTGTTCACAAAGATCTATTACAAATAGAGTAGTCAATCTCCACGACACGACGCGTAAAGACATGTTCCAATCTTCGGTAGGGATGAAATACGGTCATTAAATTTTTTGAAAGTTGTTATTGCAGTTACGCGACATACAGCGACAAAACATAAACGCATAGGTAACCACGGGCGATGGCTGTATGTCGACTAAAGTGGTTGTATAGAGTTGGATGTTCATAACATCCAACTGAGTGGAGCCACTTTTTTAGTTTGGTACCTCGTCTAATTATTTACATATATGCATGCCCTTAATTTTTTAATGGTTAATCTCTTATTATCAACCGAAACTTGCGTTGAAAATGTCAACCATTGATACGAAATTGTAAGCAGCTGGATCGTCTCATTGATATGCGCATTCTGATGAGCGCAAGTTCGAGTTTTTAGACCATAGAACAATTTCATGCAATTTTTGGCAAGTAAATTATACTCGTATGTGTTGGAAAACCTACAACCACTTTAAATTATTATTTTTTGTTTTTTGTTTTTTGTTTTAACGTGTTTTTTTATTATTACAGGGGAATATATATTTCCCTCCCCGCTAGGAGTTCACCTGTGTTGTGGAGGACATTGTTTAAGATTAAATTAATTTTGTATCGTGGAAGACTTTAAAATAACAATAAAAAAAACATTCAAAATTTAGCGAATGTAAAAGTACTTTAAACAATTTCAACACCAATAATATAAAATAAAATGAAATGTAATTTGACAGTTAAATATGGAGAAGAAACAAAATTACGAAATAATGAAAACATAAAAATAGTAATATTTTGTTTTGTGCAAGGCTAGATGTTTTGAATTGTATGGGAAATGAATCTCTTCTCTATATATGAAAATGAGTGTTTGTCTGTATGTCCTCAATTTTCTCTAAAATTACTCTACCAGTTTCTCCGAAAATAGCACAGTTTGTTCGTATTAGTGCAGGGGAGGTTTATAGAGTAGTTTGAATGAAATCCAATAGGTAAAACTGTTGCTATGACGTTTTAAAATTGGTATGAAAAACATTGTTTTGTTGAGGTTAGCCCATAGATATACCACTCTGGTCAGCCACAGATTACATATTCAAAAGAAGGTTTGTTTGGGTAGAATATTTCCAAAATGGAAAACATAATTAGTATTTAGATATGGGTTGAAAAAAAAAAGGTTTGGAATGAAATAAAATTGTCAAATTCATGTTTCTTTGTTTAGAGATAGTAATAGTCGTCACAAGGCATTACTCCCGCTGTCAAATCGATTATGGCACCCAAACGACAAGTAAGAATTCACAACTTTATAACTTTATTAAAAAAAAGTAATAATAATCCCGACCAAGGGCAGGTACACACCAGCTAGTATTATTATATAATATACTTCCAGAGATTAGCTTGGTAAATGCGTGTTCTGAGATGTTGTAATCGAGCATATTATTAGGAACATAGACTGATAATATGTTGTTAGACATGGTCCTCTTCAATAGTGCCCACCTTTCTGCCAATATTGATACGGCTTGGGCTCAGGCAGCTTATTCAAGATAATAATAATAAGATAGTATTGAGGGCTTTGACTGTGCAGCCTCCCTCGAGCCCGCAGACTGACAAATGAAAGCTTTTAAGCTTTTCACGGCCGTCGTATATCAGTTGTGGCTCGGTAATCTCGGAATTGAAGTTACCCTATTTGTATTTTTCTTTTCGGATAAATAAGTTATTTCTTCGTTTCGCGATTATTTTTAAATTATGAAAACAGCGTTAACTCTCGATTTACCCTGGCAATATGTTTTCTCCGTTCAACAATACATTATTAGACATCCTTATTCAATCAAAAGCATTAACTGTTATTCTCCTTGTTATGTAAAATATCCTCGTTTAATTCTGATAGGCTTCGAAATAATTCCTAAATACCTACTAGAGATTCTTAACGTTTAATAGCTTGAATAATAAAGAGGCTTTTAGCACATTTCTTACCTGCCATAAATATTTCCTATTAAAGACTTAAACACCTTGTTTTTGTACTTTATCGTTGCCACAGGAGTATTCACCCATCTCTTTGATCTGTAAATTCTATTGTTTATTTATTTTTGACGATATTTGTTTAGTATAATATAATTAGCTTACATCTTTTAATATTTTATTTATAATATGCATTATTATATGTATAATTCTGCCAATAGGGTTTTTACACTGATAATATTTACAGTAAATTCATGTTTTGAATATTAGTGGCGTTGATACCAACATTTGAAGAAATATAAAGACCCTCTTACACATAATACTTTAATAGAAAATGCCCTCTTGCACATAATACTTTAATAGAAAAGACCCTCTTACACATAATACTTTAATAGAAAAGACCCTCTTACACATAATACTTTAATAGAAAATGCCCTCTTACACATAATACTTTAATAGAAAAGACCCTCTTACACATAATACTATTATGTTATTAGTAATACTGTTTTTTTTTTACTTTGCAAGTTAACGATTAATAGATACATTTTATTCTTAAACTGGAATAATGGTATATTGTATATTTTAATCTAATTACAGGTTTCTTAAAAGTTATCTTATCAACAAACACATACGAGGTGTGTTCAAAAGAAAAGGTGAATTTTGAATTTTCCCGGACTGTGGATTTTTACAATTAAATTTTTTTTTCAGCAATCGCATTAATTTATTATAATTTAATTTAATATTTTGTAAATGAAATCCTCAGTATGGGAAATCCCAGTGAGGATATCATTATTTGTTATTTTGTTATACAAAAAAAGACGATAATGAAACATTATTATTATTATTACCCCCCCCCATCTCAAAACACAAAACCAGTATACGAGTCGATTTTTTTAATACGAAAATTGGCATTGTGGTATGGTAATATTGATACAGTCAATAAGTTTCTTCTGATTTTCTGAACCAGCATCAAACTTTTAATATCTGTAAGCGTTCGCTTCCACAACTTAACACTTCTCGAGGTCTTATTGCTATCAGAACAGAAGTTGCGCCGATAGTATATGCTCGTTGTGCTATACTTGCTCCCCTTCCGCTTCTCCATTACTCGCGCCGCCCATCCCTGCCTACAGCGCCCTAAGATCTGTGCGATCATAAACTCTGTCGTCTGGCAGCCAACACTAAATGGGTCAGACGCAGGACTTCTACTCTTCTCTTCATAGACTAGACTCACTAGACAGATAATATACAAGGTATTATTATTATCTTCTGTTCTACTCATGGGAGTACAAGCTTTCTCTTTGGACTTATTTGGTATAATTAATGTTTCGAAGCTCACATTTAACTCTACGTTTTTTTATTTTTAGAAAATTACCTTTTCACTTATCTAAATTATTTTATTAATTTAATTTTAGATGGATTTTTTTTTCAATATACCCAGTCCTAATTCTATTGCGATGGTACACATTCACCTTGCATTACTTAGAATCAAACTCCAAAAGCCATCACAGGACGGAGCACAGGCAACTTCACCCTTTTCTCGCCACTCTTGCCCACCCTCGGATAGTCTAGCTGAGTGTATACAGTTGGAATTAAATCTCATCTATCTTCCATAGAGTGCGTTCTGTTGCACGTCGCGCCTATATAATCACATTCGTATTGCTATCACGATGGTGAGACGGTGTCGCTTCATTTACCTACGCCAGGTTCGATGTGAAGAGATGTGTAGCAGTCAAGTTGCAATGCCAGGCGGATGCATCGAGATGTACGAGTATATTTGGATTATCGGAATTGGCACACGAACGGAATTGGAAGTAGCAATTGGCTGATGGCTGTTTGCTGTTGCTCCGGCTGCGGTTGACATAATTATAATTAATGGCATCAGAATACAATCGTTAATATGATTTTCCCGAATCTACTTGTGGCTTATTCCGAATACAAGTAAATTCAAGGAATAATCGCTTCTTCAATAAACGCAACTTCACTTTGTGGGTCATTTTAAATTGAAAAATAATAAATTATTTAGTACGTTGTATCCTGACGAAGGAACTATGAATTTAGAAATATAGAAATCATGTGTCAAGGGGTATGGTGCTGCTAAATAACATGTATCTTGATATTTTCAACACAAACCTTGAAGGTTTCAAGAGATATGCAAAAAATTTCTTTTAATTATTGTCATTCCGTATTGTTTTGTACATGTATATAGAAATAGACGCAGTCTGTTATACACAATTAAAAAAAATCTTTAAAAAATGTCGATATGTAGTTATTCAAATAGTGGTTTAACCGAAATTTTCACATCTATCAATCTCATACTTCGCTTGAAATTTATTAATATTATTTTTCCATTATTTCCGAGTCTCAGTCACGACCGTATCATTTTATTTTCTGTGTCTTCTTCTCTTTCATATTTTCGTTGGGAGTTAATGATATTATTTTCGAAAATTAGTATTACAATGAAGTGCAAAGCTTCAACAAGTTATTGTAATTTTGATATTCATTCTAGACTTGTAATAAGTCAAAAAGATATCCCGTAAAAAATGAATAGGTGTATTCAAGACACCAACCAACTGGATGCAGTCACGTTCGGTCAGAACTTTGTGCTCTCATACAAAGATGGCAGCCAATATATGGGAAATAATTACAATTTATTTTTATTTTATTCATATTTATTTCACTGGTAATAATAATCATCTTATTTATTTTATTATATAGATATCGATACAAGAATTATTGTCATATTTACTAGTATATCATTACAACGATTGAGGATTGTTTAACACACACAATGGCGTCTTGTCTTACTTTACTCATTACTGAATTAACTTAGCGATCCGAAAGTAGATGCTTTGACCTACAAATTTCAGACAGGTAAAGTTTTTACATTTCTTGACACTGGAGGTCAGCGTTCGAGAGTTTTTAGTGGGACACTCAGGTTTCTGTTTTATTACAATTTACTTTTAATAATACAATTAATGTTAATTAATTAATGCCTGGTTTATAAATTATTGTTAACTACAACTTTTTACATTATTTACTTATTTGTTATCAATGTCAGTACTAGGTGGATATTGCGCTAGTTATTTTTTATTTTTTCTGTCACTGTGTATTTTTAGTTTTTGGTGCAGTTACTGTAATGTGTTTTGCACCTGTGTGACTATTACAAGTAACTAAATATGTAAAAGC
Source organism: Halesus radiatus (assembly GCA_022606495.2). NCBI lineage: Eukaryota > Metazoa > Arthropoda > Insecta > Trichoptera > Limnephilidae > Halesus > Halesus radiatus. Next base: position 275,615 of record JAHDVE020004839.1, on the reverse strand, counting down.
CCATATAGGGGGTATATAATATAATAAATAAATAAAATAAATAAGAAGAACTTTGTTTACACCACTGTTTTTAATATATAAATATCTACAAGCTTCCCTCATCAAGATAAACAATATGCTAAAATTAAATGACAAGTAGACAAATAACAAACATTAACAATGAGTGATGAAGGTAGGTAAATATTTAATTAAAACTGTAAAAATAATTGACAGAAAAATAAATCATTACGAAATATCAAATAATAAATTTATGGTAGAAATTTAGAGAAGAAATTATTTTTATTATTGGTATAAATGAAATCAAGAAAATAACAGTGCATATAAAAAAATAATAATAGTTATTGTTATAAAAAATTATAATAATAATATTATAAATATAGTTATTAATCTGGAAACAAATTTGATAGACAACTATTTAAAAAAAAAAAAATTATTAATAATGTTTAATTGACTATTTACACTTTTTATAATTTTTAAGTTTCAAATTTGTCTAATTGTAAACCAGTTGTATTCTCATGTAATTTTTTAAAACCTTTGTATCATAAGCATTTTTATTTTTGTTTCATTTGATTTCCACTTTTTTTTTTCATTATGAATACATTATTTATACATCATTATAGTGTAATTATAATTATCTTAATTAACTCGAGTGATGTTTTATCACCGTCGTTAAAATTGTACCAGACAATTGTTTGGAAACCCCATTATAGTACGAGGGCTCAATGTTTTCGCGAGATATATCATATTTATGGTATCACAGCATCTTCGATATTTAAACCAGATACATTCTGAATCCAACGAACCATCTGTACCTAACAATACGGCGTTGGCATTAATATCAACTAAAGCTGCAGTTGCCGCCTACTCGCTGTCACTGGCACCGATAAACAGATTGGCTGCAAGATGCGTATACAATGTTGCTCTCGGCGTGTAATTAATAACTCAACTGGGCAGTTCATGTGATCCCGGTAAATCTTTTCAGTGTGGACGCCAGAAGAAGTGCGGTGAATGCGAATACTACTTGAATGTCTTTATTTATTTGATGTGACCATTGATCGAAACTTAAAGTGAAACAGTCACATCACAGAGATAGTAAACAGAACAAGGAAAATACATATATTCGTTTGGTTAAAAAATATTTTAAATGTGAAAATAAATAAATGTAAAAGTGTTCATTCTTTTCTTATCTACGACATTCTTGATTGGGGGAGGATCTTATAAAAAAATTCTAAATTCATTAAAAGTTTCACAAAGAATCATCATAAAAGTAATATATATTTTTCAATCCACCTTCTCAACAAAATCACCCTTCAATTTTTTTTTCCAATACCTAACGTTGAAGATATATTTAAGTCAGTTTCTTTATGAAAATGTGTAAAGAGAAAAATCTTAAAGAAAATACTACAAACTTAAGAGAAGTGGAAACCAATTCATAACACCTAATTTTAAAACAACTTAAATGCCAAACCATTATATTTATCAGGCCATAAACAATTGCAATAATCTCCCCATTGAAATGCGACGTATTTAATGACCAATCAGAACACATAAACAAAATTAAACACTTCCTTATAAAATAGCTCACATACTTACGTAAATATTTTATACGAAACATATAAATAGAAGCAAATCAAATATTATGCACATGACAAAGTAAATCGTGGCTTCCTTATCATACACAAGAACCTCTCTTTTCTGATATATACTCGTACATGACCAAGAATGCCCTTAAATAACATATTTTGTAAAATACTTATATGGTAATAATCATGTTAGGTACAATAAAAAATGAAATGAGCAATAATATGAATATGAAATTCTTTAAATATTTATATATTCCCGAGGATGACAGCATTGCTGTCGAAACATGTAGAAATACTTATATATTTTAATAAAAGTGGTGTATACAAAGTATATTTTTAATTATTTCATCAATAATGTCGCCACAAAGTTACAAATCGTTTGAAGAAATTATCAAATTCTTTGTTTGCACCACTGTTTAATATATAAATGTCAACATGTTTCATGACTTATTGTTAATTTTTGTTTATGTTTGTAATTTGTCTATTCTTACATTATTTTTTTTTTTTTTTTTTATATATATTTATTTCTTGCTAAAGCAATCCCGATGAGTTTCAAAACTCATTTTAGGACGGGAGGAATTTACAATACATAAGTAGGAGATAGTACGTACAATTTTACATTGACAGCAAAATATCAAAAATAGAAGTTTCACATACAGACAGAAATAATTTTATAAGGCCAAGTTAAATAGAACAACACACAAGAGAAAACATATAAGGGAACAACAAAATATACAAATATGGATTTACTGATTTTCATTTTAAAAAATCCTTAAAAAGTATTCCTTTATACCATCATTTTGGGATTTTTTATTTTTCTGGATGGTTTTGTACATATCTGGAAGCGAATTATAAAGTGTGTAGGCAATGTAGTTTAAAGATTTTATTCCATATTTTGTAGTGTGTGTTTGAGGAATGTGGATTTTATTGTTATTTCGAGTATTGTGGTTGTGGATGTCTTGATTGTAAAGTGGCTTGACGTTAGTGTGAGTTGATTGTTGAGTAATTTGTAGGATGGTGCTGGTGATTTCATACTTAGGAAGGATCGTGATTGGAAGGATACCGGAAACTGAGTAGATGTCCCTGACATGAGTGTCCCATGGAAGTCCAAAAAACATTTCTGAGGGCTCGGTTTTGAACCACCTGCAGATCAGCAATCAATTTCTTCGAGGCAAAGCCCCAGATACAGCAGAGATAGGAAATGTGTGAATGTACCATGGCGTAATATACTGCAGTTAGTAACGGAATGGGTAGTAATCCTTGAAGTCTATATAGCACACCAGTTATGGGGGTAATTTTCTCCTTTACATGATTTATGTGGAGATCCCACGAGAGTTGAGAATCTACGATAAGGCCCAAATATTTTGTTGTCGTTTTCTTTTCGAGGCAGTTGTCACCAATTTTGATATCGAGGCTGGAATTTTTCTTGTTGCCGAATAGTAAATAATGCGTTTTTTTTACGTTAAGGGTCAGTTTATTTATTCTCAACCAGGTTGTGAGATGGGAAACATCGGCATTCATTTCCATTTCGAGTTCCGCTAGGTTTTTTTTGTTATAAAAATTACAGTATCGTCCGCATAAAGTTGAAGAGTTCCTTTAATGCCCCACTTTGTTATGTCATTAACATATATTAGAAATAGCAACGGTCCAAGAATTGATCCCTGTGGCAAATTATTGTTTTTCTATGTTTATTATTCGTCTATTATAGACAAATTTAAATTAAGTAACAAATGTACACAGTGGATAAAACTCTTCTTTACAAAATAAATGTTTATTATGTTTTTTTTTCAATAAATGTGTAATTATTTTGTTGCGTTAATAAAATTAATATGAAATTCTTTGTTTACACCATCGTTTAATATATAAATATCAACATGAGTCGGAAGCGACGCTTCCCTATCTGGATACATAGTATACTAACAAAATAATGACAAATATTATACCAAACGTTTATTAGAAAAATGCAATAAACATTTTTTTTGTAACGAAGAGTTTTGTCCACTATGTACTTTTGTTATTTAATTTTATTCCTGTGACACCGGTTTCGACACATCCGTGTCATTCACTAGCGTTCCTAAAACTAACTTAAATTAAACAAGTACCGAAATAATTAGTCATTTTAGGTGAGGGTAGTGGGAGTGGGAGTGGTGATTTGGAAGAGGAGGGGGGAGTCAAAATAACAACGAAACATGGTTAACAAAAGTGATATATGAAATTGTTGCATAGTTAATGCCCAAGAAATACAAAAAATGTAAACATTCATTGTTTGTTCATTTTTTGTGTTGGGGACTCATCGCTTCGATAAGGCACCTCCAGGTGTTTCTACCCTGTGCTACTTGCAGTTGCTTTCCCCAGCCCCTTTATAATATACGAATAATACAATAAATTGGTTTGCAGTGAGAAAGGGACACGGAAGAGGAAGTAGAAGAATAATGTTGGGTTGATTTGAGGAATAGAAACAACCCTTTTTATTTAGAGGCCAGCACTCCAAAATGGCCCTAAACATCCCTTCGTATTTTGCTAACTCAAGCAATACTACAAATGATTTATATATACATTCTACGCGGGTAGTTAGGAAAATGTATAAAGTTTCCAAAGACAAAAATCCTCAAACTCTAATCTTTTAAATTCCATAAAATACATACGAAAATGTATCAAAGTGAGTACAATTTGAAAACCAATGAAGGCAATTTTGAACGTTTTACTCAAAATTCCAGTACGTATTTCATATAGAATTTGTTTGTGTTGTGAACCTTATACATTTTCCTAACTACAGATAAATCATTCACTGATTGCCTAGAGAGATAACCCCGCACAGTATCAGAATCTGTAATTGATTTAGTGTGGTTTTCAATGATGCTCCAATAATTTCATCGAAAAGAGAGAGATCATGTTCGGAGAGATATTGAAAATGTACTTTACCAGATAATGTTTACGGTAAGGTACCCTAAATACACATTTCTTCGTATTGCGAATCAAATTTACACGAAAGCTCAGGCAAAAAGGTGAAATTTAATAAATTTACGTAACCAGCATTCAAAAGCACGTTCGGTGATTTTCACCGCATAAAAACATTGTTGTTCTTCCTCCGCGTGGAAAAATACGAGCTTTTGAAGTCAATATATGAACTGTTGGAAATATAAACTCCACAACTACAGCGATATAATACGGTAATGGTGCCGATCAAAGATGTCTAAACAAGTTTGTATGGACTGATTTATTTTGTTTGCATAGTGCACGTTGCGTTTATAGTAATTAATATTCAGCTTGTTAAAGGCCTTCTATGTAATGCATTAATTATTACTGTTTATGACATACACTTCTTCGCCATTGGTGAACTTAATGCTGATGAGGGCATTGCCCCTGATAGATCTGCGCTGGTGGCGAAATTTAACGTTCCAGGATATACAACATAATAATATTATTTTATGTTATTTATGACAGAATAAACACATAGATAATAATATTTTGAACATCAAACAACTATGTTCCTAAAGCTCACACTTTGTAAGTTCGTTTATCGCGACACTTACCAGCAAGAATTTAGAATTTATTATCGTTAAAGGCTTTCGTCATATATTATACATATTTTATGGCTTTTCGCTTTATAATACTAGTTTTACCACCCGGCTTTGTCCGTGATTTAGATCCTTCGATCCTTGTATATTATATTTATTTCATATTCTCATATATTTGTATTTTACGGAAAAAAGCTGATGACGAATCAAGAAATGTAATCCAAGAAAGTAGAAATTCGAAATAAACGAGTCAAGCAATTTAATTTGACTCTTGCGCATTATACTCATGAATAATCAAAAGTATATGGATTCTTGTTTTGCGTTTTAACTTTTATATGGATATTTTAAAGATTTATAGCTCATGATGAAAAGAGGTTGCGAACTGAATAAGTTACGTTGATCTAGAAATTCTGAGAAATTGATCGAGAAAAATCTGTTTCACATTTATTATTTTCACGGTTACAATTTCATCCTTTTGCCGCTGATTTGGAAAACGAAATAAAATAATGTAATTTTTCAAATGATCTCCATATTTTGTGTTTTTTATGAATTTTCATAATATTTCTGGGAATCAACGGTTCAAAGTAACTCGATTGCCTTATCATAATAATTAGTATAAATTCAGTTTTAATTGCAGCGCCATTCATTCCGTGCATTTTCGTGCATCTCGCATAGAAATGACGCATATTAATGTGTTTCGTCGTGTAATTATTCCAAAGAGTCATTGCGATAACCCCTACCAAACAAAACAACCGATGTACTTTCTAAAACATCGTCCGTTCACTTTCCTCGTTGAAGTTATAAAACTGAATGTGCAAACCTATCAAACTTTTCATTCGCAGTTTATTATTTATGGTTGCAATGACATGCAGGTTGAATGTCTAGGGTTTTATTAATTTGTCGCCTTATAAAGCTTTCACTTTCAATAGTATTAATTGCTGTTTATATTTACATTGTTTTGATTATGAATTGAAATTCTTGCTTATTATGTGTATGATGGTTTGATTGCAAAGTAGTTGACTATGAATAAACAAATGTACGAGTATAATGCAAATAATTTATATTATGCTGTTATTGTTTATACAACCACCGAAGCGACATTATAAAATGCGCTATGAGTATAATATTTCTGTAAATTATTGCCGTTTAAGATTATTCCTATCCATGAGATAACAAACACTATTTTGATTCAATGCCATACTCATACAAATGTAAAACCTAACTATAATCACAACGTTCACCATCATAATACACGACAACACCACAAACTACACATATCAAAAATACACTACAAAATACGGATTGAAATCATTGGAATGCATTGCTTACACCAGCTATAACAAGTTGCCCTAGGCATTGAGACATGTGTGTGTTCCGGAAAAATCTCGAAATGATGTTCTGATATATTATTTCTTTAAATACTGTTTGTAAAACCATTTCTCATTTTTATTTATTTATAAATTACATGATATTTAATAGAGACATTTACATAGAGTAGATATATTAGACCACCATACTAGGCGGCTGCCTGTTTCATGGTGACCAATGGAATATAGTTACTTTGTATGAAGTCTAGTATTAAGATATAGATTTAGTATATTAACATGCTGACAATTGGAAAAATTATAAAATAAAGTAGAAGATATAGACATCAACTCTGTTCTGATAGCCGTCCCTAACCCTTTCGGATATCTGATGTGGGTATATTTCTCTCTTTATAAACATTGTTTTGTATTTCTATTATATCTGTATGTTTCGAGCCTGTACATTTATTTATGTTATTTTTCAATTATTTGTATTTTTTTTAATATTATCATTTACATGTTTGCCTTGAAAACTTTGTTAAACTTAATATTATGTAGCAAAAATGAACAGTCCCAAAACGAGTTGAATTTATAACTCATGGGAATGCAACATTGTTGTATGTATCTAAACATTATTTTAACGCATTAATGGTCAGTTCCCAAAAATGCGCACTTTACAGATTCAATTAAATAGTACAAATAACTTTTCTACAAATAGTTCCTCCACTTCGACAACATACTCGTATAATAGATTTAGCCAAAACATTTTACTCTAAATTAGAATCGAACTCGAATCCCTCCATTTCCAACCTCGGCCGCTGAACTCCCAGCACCAACCCCCTCCGTCTCCACCCACTTTCCATATTTTACCCTCCATTACCTTAGTGAGCGGGCTTAAAAATAAGATTGCTATCAGCAGGTGCTGCTAGCACATAAATCACAGTTTACAATTCTTTGAAATAAAAATGCCCTACAGTAGCAATAGGCAGCCCGCACACTGGGTAGAGAAGATTATCTTCACATTTATGCACCTCTAACCACAGTGGACACAGGAAGAGGGAGAAATGTTCCCTGTCACTGTACACAAACTTTTTACAATGCAAATTTTTTTTTACGATTACGAGGTTCTACGAAAATTTGTAAGTGGTTCATAAGTTTCAATAAGTTGTTACAATAAATGTTTTTTTTTATTTTTCAAAACTTTATAACTTCTACCTTCAATCAACGTTCCTCATTCAGAATGGTGCTATTTCATGCAGTATAGTTCAATATAATCGGTTCTAGCGGTCTTCCGGCAGGTGAGGTTGGTTTGTGGTCTGTTACACAGTTTTAAACCGGCTTGCATTTGATTACACAACACCTTTACCCTGCACTTTTATGCCTTCAATCTCTAACACTGCGTACGGTCGTACAAATTATAGTATAATAAGGTGGACGGGAATACACACTCCTACCTGTAGACCACATACCTCTCTGTAGTCTATATATTCTATGATACACTGCTTTAACTTCAAGTCGAAGGCATACAACACGATGTGCGTGCAGTTCGCAGTAGGGAGTGTTCGGCATTAACTAGGACAAGGATAATAATTAACGAGAGGGAGAGGATCCATCGCAAAACATTATTACTCTTTTGGACGTAATTCTTGGACTTTTGTATGGATTGAATTTGTCGAGAGACTCTTGACGCATGATGGGGGATTATTACTTGTTAGATTAAAACACTAATTGTCAACACTGATTATATTTATGATGAATACATGGTCTAGCAAGGTTTGAATATTTATACATAAGTTAACAAAGGCAGTTTTTTTTCTGAGAATTTCATATGATAAGAAGAGGGAATAATACAGTTGATGCAATTTATAACGTCTGAATTTGAAAGGTACGGTAAATTTAGGTAAGCTCTCTACTAATTGGTTGTCCTTCACACTGAGTAAATTATTACATAAAGGTGCAATCACATACCATATTGAACAACAATTTAAAAAAAAAGTATATTCATTAGTATTCTGTTTATCCTGATGAGGGATATTCATTAGTATTCTGTTTATCCTGATGAGGGAAGCTTTGCTTCTGAAACATGTAGATATTTATATATATTAAAAACAGTGGTCCAAACAAAGTTCTTCTTATTAATTATATGAACTATTGATGGTTAAAACAAATAATAACATTAAAATAAACGATACTAATAATCCAATAAAATGATCTTGCCATTGACACTAAATACTTTATTTCGACCATTTATTAGTCATCACATCACTATTCAGAATCGAATCGATGCTTGAAATTGATTTAGCTATGTTTTTTTTTAATTCTTAGTGGCCAGATCTGAACAGCAAGGTATTTCCCAACCTTTCTCTTCCCCATTCTCCATCTCCTTTCCCATATCCAACAGTGTCACATTATTTTTCAAATAAAGTTACTATACTTATTAAAAACATTTTAAATTAGAATTTCAATAAAATGTTCAATTTATTCTGAACCCCTGAATATATTTATCTGTTTTATTGTTCGCCCTCTTTATAAACACCTGTTTACTTTCATATGTTCCATTATGTTCTGTGTGAGAACCGGGCTCCATTCCCATTTCTCCGGCCGTAAGTTTTACGTAACACCGTCGCATTCAGGGCGGCCTGCATTGCGATGCATGTATGGCGTGTACTCGCGCTACATTTGTGCAATGCCGCTGCGTGTGTGCGTTTCGAGTACGATAACTTCAACTTGTGTACTGTGAGCGTGCGCGTGCTAGGTGCACCTCGTGATCGTGTGTCAGCGTTCACACAGTCGCCGGTTGTACACCAAGTACGTATTCGGCCGAAGATGTATGGAAATATGATAATAATAATAGTGAATAATTTGTATACCGCCGTTTTTTGTGAAAAATCACCTCAAGGGCATTGTACACATATTACTTCCTATTCTCTATTTAATTATGTACAAACATATAAATAAACATACTCACTTTACCTACCTGGGATAGGTCACTTCACATAAACAAAGTTTTGTTGGAGAAAATACGATTTTTATATTAGCTATTTTATCCTTCTTTACAATATTGATATTAATTATATTTATTAGAATATTTTTGGCAAAAGAGATTTGGGATTTGAAATATTAATTTTTTTTTTATTTATTGATGCTTATAAACCTCATTTAACTTTTTCTCTGTCTTTTCGGTTTCATGTTTCATTCTAATAGTTGTTAATATTCTAAGAGGTTTGACAGATGTCCCATATAAATAAAAATCTGATAGGTTTATCCGAGACGCTATCTAATGATTACAAATAAATTCGGGTTAGAATTTTGTAGTCATAAAAAGGTAGCAGCTGAAATATATGGGAATCAATTGAAGATAATATTGACAGTTCGTAAGAAATCGAAGTATGATACCGATAAAAATTACGGGACGGATTACGAAGGGGTAGTTGTAGCTCAGTGGATTAGAGCGGAGGGTCCCGATAGACCACGAACTTTTTCTTTTCTGCGTCTTTTCGTTTTCATGTTTCATTCTAACAGTTTTAAATATTATATCCGATATTAACATTTTTTTAGGACTGTAGAATTTTAATAAAATTATCTTAAAGCTAAAGAATTCTGCTTCGGTTTAAATACGAAATTATCAAAGTTATGTACATTTTTTACAGATTTAGTTATTTACAACGTCACAGACTGTGAAAAGTTCCTGACTTTTTATACAGCAGTAGGTAAATGCATTTGCGTACTAGTTTAAATATTCTATAAGTGACTTTAGGTAGGTTCTAACCGGCTATCCTGGCTAAGCAATTTGTATGTGCATTTCCTTCCATTTCTGGAAATAATTGTCTGATGAGTTTTAAGTTTACCTCTGAATTCTGTCGAATCTTTGATCATTCTTATGTCATGTGGCAGTTTATTCCAGGCTTTAGGTCATATCACTCCGAAATCACGATCACCGAACTCAGTATTAGGTGTACGCTTTGGTTCCTTCAACTTTCCGATAGCTGATGATGCTGCTGACCTAAGGGTTGAGTGTTGTGAATTGGTATTTTTAGGAATACACAGTTCCGATAAGTAAGCCGAGCCATTCCGTCAAGTTACTTAAATACCGTCCAGCAGAGCTTGAACTGGACTCTTTCAGGACATTTGAGCCAGTGGAGATTTTTATTCTTGTATAAGAAACATAATATACTCTCTTTTGAAAATGTGATATGTGCCATTCAAACCGGGATATATTATTAGACTCAGTCATTCTGGTTGACTGGAATATTTTCAGTTTAATTTATAATATCGGTCTTTCAGCCGAGCATTAAACACCAATGACGCCTATTTTAAAACCTGACTCCCCCAATCAATCATTCTAAACTTAACCCTGCAGGCTGCAGCTCGAAACATCTAAGCAAAACTGCAATATTACCTATCACGTTTATTATTGTTTTTTTACAATCCACACAGCAGGCCCTGACGAAAATAATTTCGCTCAAGGCCTATGTCATCTTTGGGGATGCCGTGTGGAGGGTATTTTAAGAGAAGTGAAGGAAAGGAAGGAAAAATGTATGAGGAGTGAGTAGGAATCTGGGGGTCAGTGTATCAAGGAGTGGTGGACGTATTAATCCTTCCCTCCCACTGCGGTGCAGGGCGATGGGTCGAGAGTCGAGCTGGAGAGGTCAAGAGGTCTCCCTCAACCGACCTCTCCCGATCTCGTCCCCCACGCAGGTGGTGGGCTGACGCATTTGTCGCCAAGACCTAGACAAACCTCGCCCCATGATCTTGGGCACCCCTGTTAAGTCACCAAACGAAGCGATCCACTATGACAGAGGTGTTGGTTATCCAATGAATGGTTCCTCGGGCGGTGGTACCCATACCCGCCTCCGAAATTGAATATCTAGTGAAATTTCGCAATTCTGACTATTCCATTATGAACTTCTAATTTAAACAGCTATACTCTTTCTGTCCCGGTTGTTCCGAGGAAGCGCTCATACATCTATATAAACATTTAACACCCATTAATGAAAATCCATATTCGCTTGTTTTCAACCCGACTACCCAACCCAACCCTACCCCAACAATTCAGACCACCACCACCAACCACTACATGAATGTGTACTGTCTCGATACTCGGCTACGGTCCCGATCGATCGTACGATTTTGCTTCCATTGCAAACTTACAGAGGTGTGAGTGCAGCTCATTACTTTAAAACCGCACCGCACCCACACTCACTCAAAACTCCCAGCAATTGATGCAACTAATGCGTATAGTGATTGCAGTGTGCAGGTGTTGGTGCCCGGTTCAGGCCTGCGCAGTAGTCGGGCCATAAACAATCCACTTTCCACAGTGCTAGGTCATGATCGTACCATTGTGAACCAGTCAAAAGAGTCAAGGGGAATGCAGAATTTGCCCGCATTTGCCTGCAGCCAGCTGTAGCAAAGTGCAATTCCCCACCGGAGCTTTGTTTCCATCGCAATGTACGGCACTCTCCCTTTCGACGGTTGGGACGCTGTTTTCATTGCGCAATCCGTTACGTCACCTCTTTTGGCACCAGGATTCTTTTCTCATATTATGGTACATTTTGGGTAGCCATGCAAAGCATAATAACGTTTGCATTGTTCTTTTGTCAACGGGTTCTCGATTAATGATTGAACCGGGGTTACTTTTCAATTCCACATTCCATAACGCACGATTTTACGGTTGATGTTTTTGTTGCTTTGCTTTGGAAATTATGTAAAATTACCATGAGTTTGGGCAAACTCTTAGAGCGTCGTAACACCTAAACACTAAAGAATTATTAACTAACAAACTCTATTGCACATTCATATAGCATGGCGTTCTAATAGATGCTCATATTTTATTCCAACCCTCTGCATGACCTGACTCAAGTACTGTATTACCTTGATCGTGCCATATCTTCATGGTTTGTCGTATATTCCGCCAAAACTTTATTTATTTTAAAATACGAGTCTATTAGCAACCCTTTCTTCATTTAATTATTTAACAAAAAAAATATTTTTTCGCAGAAAGCAGTTACTTTATGGTTTGATATATTTATTAAACAAAACAAACAATTTGTTTTGAACCACTAATTTATTTTAAATACATCACCAACCGGTTTCGCTTATCCCAAGCTTTGTAAGGGTAAAATTTAAAACTAAATAAAAATGCATAGAGTGAGCATATATAACGGTGATATATTAAAAATATAATAAGAATTCTAAACAAAGTGCTTGTTTTATTTAATAAATAATGATTTTGCTTATTAATATACTCGTACATTCGTCCTAATTAGATAATTCGTCCTCTCATTACCGACTGGAAATGCTACGGATGTAAAATACCCAATACGACGAATTATAATTATTTTAAGAATTAATATTCATATAAAACTCCCGTAAAATATCCTTGTTTTTTAATATATTTAAACGAAACAATTTATAATGATAATTATGATATTAATCTTCTCTTAGGTACCATGATACTATAGGGTCCGCCATCTAAAGTTTTTTTTTTCAACTAGTGCTTATTTCGTGAATGGTAACACTTAGCTCATGTCTGATTTGACAGATAATTAGTTTTATCCTTCCGCTGAGCGAATATGGTTGTGTATACGCTTGAACAACGCTGGGAAATATTGCGACATTACTTTGAAAATCATGGTAATGTTGCAGAATGTGTGCGAAAATTGCGTACGGTTTTTGGAAGAAGAGAAGCACCGTCAGCTCCGTATGTTCGTTATCTTGTGAAAAAAGTGAAAGAACCTGGCATCCTCATCGATAAACCAAAGCGTGAAAAGCCAAAAACAGTGCGTACACCCGAGAATATCGATGCTGTGGCAGAAAGTGTGCGTGAAGCGCCATCAACATCAATTCACCGTCGTTCTCAACAATTGAACATTTCGGAGACATCATTGAGACGAATTTTGCATAAAGACCTTGGTATGACGCCATACAAAGTCCAATTGGTTCAGGAGTTGAAGCCAACTGACCATCCAATGCGTTTTCGCTTCGCTGAGTGGGCCTGCGATCGACTTACAGAAGATGCCGATTTTGCCAAAAAAATCATCTTTTCGGATGAAGCTCATTTTGATCTTGGCGGGTATGTAAACAAGCAAAATTGTCGTATTTGGGGCACAGAAAACCCGCACGCATACATTGAAAAGCCGGTACACCCAAAACGAGTCACTGTTTGGTGCGGATTTTGGTCCAGAGGCATAATTGGGCCATTTTTCTTTGAAAATGAGCAAGGAGTGGCCGTTACAGTCAATGGCGATCGTTATCGGGCCATGTTGAACGAATTTTTGTTCACAAAAATTGAAGAGGAGGATATTGGCAACATTTGGTTTCAACAGGACGGCGCTACGTGCCACACAGCCGAAGCTACACTCGATGTTTTGCGCCCTGTTTTTGAAGATCGCATTATCAGCCGCAGAGCTGATGTCGTTTGGCCACCTCGGAGCTGCGATTTGACACCGTTGGACTATTATTTGTGGGGTGCCCTCAAAGATAAATGTTACGCCGACAAGCCAGAGACAATTGACGCTTTAAAGGACAATATTCGTGAAGCCATTGGTGAAATACAGCTGCACACAATCGATAATGTGCTTAAAAATTGGACCGATCGTGTAGGCTACTGCATGGCCAGCCGAGGCAGCCATTTGAATGAAATTATTTTCCATTATTAACCGGAAGGATTGTACTTATAAATAAAAAAAGAAATTTGAGAAAATATTCAGTAGTTTTTTTTTTATAGCATTTTCAAAAAAAAAAGTTATTTGGCGGACCCTTTATTAAAGATACATACCGGAGATAGTAACTACCTTGGCCGCCCATCCTGCCTTATGAAATTAATGTTGGGACTTTTTTAATTACTCCGAGTTAAGGATATGGAAAAATTCAGACTTAATACGAGTACTTATTTATTTCTTAGCTCAATTATTTCAAGGCACAAGAAATGATTAGAGTGGGAAGTTTTTTTTACAAATCTAATCGAATTTTCTTTTTAAAAAATGCCGTGCTTCATGGTAATTTATGATCTTTTTTAATACTGTTATTTGGCTAACCCGCACTTCTCGGCCTCTCCTTTCACTCTTCATTTACAATTTTTCGAATTAAATTTAAAAGTTTTCCAAGAAGGATCTGCCGAATTCGCCAGACTTCTCAGGGATAATGTTGGACCTATAAACGTAAATTAAATTTATGTTTCTGTTGGCTCCTTCCAAGCCATTTGGATTATAGCAATCGTAATTCTGCTGGATAATTTAATAACTGTTCGTAAAAAGCATACTGATTCAAAATTTATTTAAGTGCTCCTTATCAAAAGTCACATTTTTAGATTCTATTATCCTTTTTTTAGTTAACGTATTTTATAAGAGTGGCTTCAATCACTGAATGTAATGTAATAACGTACCAAATACAAACATATTACAATTATACTCGTACACAAGATAGTGATTTGTATTACGTCTCTTGATTTGGTGATTTTCTATTGATTCCGCACACTTCCGATTATTACTTGCTGCCGTTTAATTGATAACTAATTAACCATCACGCCGTTTCACCGCAGGGGTAGGCAGAGAGGGCGAACCGCCAAACAACTCGATCTTCGCATACACTTTTTGCTTTATTCACATTCATACAACGTCTCATACATTCTCTTCTGTTATTCCGACTTCTAATATGGACCGACTCAAGTATTTGATTCACTTGATCTTAATTGATAACAATATCGAAAAAAAAAATTTCTTGCCGCATTACAATGCGCGGTCGTCAATAGTAGTCGGTGGTCTGCCGGCAGTAATGAACGTATCATGCGTTTTATGCGTGGCTGACGTTTTTTCTTCGTTTTCAGAACATATTCACAGTATTTTACTTAGTGGTACTATTAATAAAGTGATTTCCGTACGAATAAATGAAAAAAAAAATCATTTCTATCCGACTTAAGAATCACAAAACTCTAAATGTACACTGAGTGTACAGCACTGGAGATCGAATACAACGATAACAAATGGTGCAAATGAAAAAACTTAATAAATCAAATAAAAACATTCAAATGAACTTATTTTTAGCCTAGACAGAGTGTTGTTACGGTAAACATCAATTGAACTATACTCATTACCAAGTCTGTGCAATCTTTAAATGGGAGAGTTCTCGAAATAATTATTTGAAGTTATGGATTATTATATAGAGCCGTCTGTCTCGTATTACGGGTAGGTACACGCAATGAATAGAGGTCCCCTTAAGGCGATGCAATGGGAAGTAATACAAAATCATTTGTTTTCGGTTTGAGAATTTGATGACCTAGAAATATCATAGATGATTTAATTAAATACTGCAAGTAGAACACACACTGGCCTTTCGTTTAACCAGGCATTTTTTTGGTGTGACTTTTTATAAACCTAGAAAATTTAGAATATGACCGTAAAACATTTTAATAATTACGTCTGAGCTTTACAGAATAAAATAAAACACACATTTTGGTGATGGTTTTTTTGCGTAAACCGAAACACGCGGCCGATGTTAATCGGGAATCTCAACCTTGTCGCCACTTGCATAAGGAGCGCGTGATTTCGTTGGAATTTTAGCCGCTGGATCGCCGTAAAACGGAGACCGTTAATACTAGGCGATGTCAAATAATTCATTTCTTATGGACAGTTGATTGCACTTACCTACCTTACCTTACTGTTGTAGTAAAGACAGAAAATGTTACACTAATTGCAAAACTTTATATCCATTTGTCAAAGTGGAATAACTTACACAAGTGAAAAAGATTTTACTTGTTAGGGTTGCGAATAAAACGTCGTCCTTTTTGGTAAAATCCAATTTGTGAGATATCTTAGTGAATGGAAGAATATTTTTCCTCGATGTAATTTTTTAATTTAATTTTAACTTAATATTCCCAAATTCTTAATCAGCATATTTTTTTTTCCGGGAAGGCGATCATTTTTTATATGTTTTACATACACTGCTCTGGAAACCTGGAATTATCGACACATTTTCATCCCTTGATATAATATTATATATTAGGAAAATATGTAAAAATTTTACTGAGCTCTTCGCTAAATACTTTCAGCAGTAATTTATTTTGTTAGCAAACCGCTTTTGTTATTGTTTCCCTCGCCATTGGGGACTAATTAATGACTGGTTCTTTTTACATGTCAGATCCACATTGGCCGCTGTCCACGGTGTTGTTCCGTGCTTTCTTGCTGCACCCTTTTGCGTAATTTTCGCGTCTTTATTTAAATTTTGTTCCTTTTCGATATGTTAATTTCGAAATTTTATCCGAAACCCAACTAACTGACCTCTTATCTGGAAATTATCTAACCTCAAAAAAAATCTTTCTAGTATTGTATGAAGCTATCACTTTGTGGTTATCCATTACAGTCAAATGAAACAATCAAACTTTGTTTAACCACATTTATTTTTCACGCCTACCGGTTTGGAACAACCGTTCCATCGTCAGGGCAAAGTACATACTACCTTGCCCTGACAATGGAACGGTTCTATTCAATCAAAACTGTTTAAGGGATTTTTAGAAATTTATCTTTAAAATAAAATAAATAAAAATTGGATGATTTGTATAGCGCCGTTTTTGTGAAAAATCACCTCAAGGGCGCTGTAAGTACATATATTAAATCTTTAAAAAAAGATACAATCGTACTTGGCATTTATGTAGACACTAGTATGGTGGTCGATAGAGCTCAAGCACTGACTTCAGAATTGATAGACTTTCCCTCAGTACGATTTCGACGGCTGGAGGCAAAAGTCAGATGACGTTTTGGCACCAGTTTAGGTTCACTGCCATCCACGTTTGTTTCGCTTGATTTTGACCACGGTAAGCAAATTACAAAACATTTATAAAAGGGTCAAACTAAATACTCTAACAAAATACTTGGTTTTCGTAAACAAGCCGACCATTTTTACTTAGATTAGCGGCACTTCTAGCTCGTCCCCCACCTCTCTTATTTTCGTTACTTCTCCTCGAGTGTGAAGGCATCTCTATGTATTGTTTGCTCTGTGAGCTCAAATTATAATGAACATGTAAAGGGTACAAATAAAAAAAGAAAATAAACTAATATCCCAATTATGTTATATTTTACATGTTTAAAATTCACCTGGCCTTGGGTTAGGGGGGTTTATTATAAGATTTTGTCCACGAAGTTTAAATTTATATTAAATAAATTGGCGATTCACAGTTGATAGAAATTTTTGAATTAAGGTTTTATAAATTTAATCGAAAAAGCGCTGATTGCAAAACCAGATTCCGGTGTTATTTTCGTTATTTATTCCCTCGTTGAAAAAATAAGTATTATGTACGATTTCACTCGGTACCACCATCTCCTACATAATTGTTTCTATTTTTTTTTAATACTATTTTTACATTATTATTTTTTATTTTAGTTAATTACTTATACATTTTTTTGAACTTTTGCAATAACTGTATAACCATATGGGACGTCTGGGGTTGCACCAACCTCCCTACCTTCTGGAATAAAAAAAACTTATTATTATTATTATAAAAAATGTGGCGTAAATTCACCCCAATAAGGTCGTTTATTATAAACATCAGCGTTAGTTGAAGGGGTTAGATGATTTTAAATTCCTTATCCTAATATATTCAGATATCTACGAGTATAATCTGTGCTTTAATTTCTTGAAAATATTCGCCTTATCTTCTCTGTTGCAAGTTTCTGATAGATCGCCTGTCTCGCCAGGACCCCGAATTGATCTATGAGTTTCGCGGACAGGGTTACATTTCTGATCTTCATCAAATTTGATGACTCCTGGAACTTAGGTTTTGATGGACGTCACAGCTTTTAGTTGACATTTTGTAACAACTTTCGTAATTTGATCGACAAACGATCAACGTAAGCTATCCCTTTTTATGGGTATATGCCAACATAATCCTCGAATTTAATTAGTACTATTGGCTATAGGCATATATGAGTATGTACAGTATTTACAGTTCAAATGCCTTTAGCGACGTCATTGCATCCCACATTCGTTTCTAATATCTTACTAAAAGTGGTGTAATATTATTTAACTCTGTCCAGAAATTATTTGCTAGTACATCATAAAAAATAGTAAAATTTCGCTTGGATCAATAATTGCGGTTTATAAAGTTTTAATCTCTTTTAAATTTACAGTGGATATAGAAACTACCCGGTTTTGTCCGGCAGTTTGTTTTGTCTTCGAAATTTTTTTCGAAATCTTTAATCTTTTGAATGGTTCAGAATAAATTATATTTGACGCGCTCTTTATCTTTAAGCTACTTTATTTTATTTATATTTATGCATTATCGACCGGTTTCGGTTGAACCTACACATATAAACTAAATTAACATTCAGAGATACATCATAATGAAGTCAGTGAAAGTGGGGGAAAGAGACATTATATCAGAGTAGAACAGGACAGAGCATCAGAGAGTGGTTGGTATAGTGTAAGGTAGAGGGGTAGGGGTAGGGGAGAAGAAGAAAGAGAACATCATTAAAATCGAACTTTGGGTTACATCTAATTGTTTATTTATAATTTGGCAATTATTATTTTTATTTGATTTTGGTATTTCTCATACTTCTAAGTTAAGGCGCAAACCTATTCCATTTTAATATGTTACTTGTACTGCATCTCTATCAAAAGTATGGTTAGTATTAATTAAGTGTTTTGTAAATTATGAAAAACCTGTACTTGTTAACCATCTAATGTGTTATTTTACTCTAATGTTTACGTTTCTCGCGGTTTTACATATATAAATTGCCGGGCAATTGTTGCACTTATGTTTATAGATGCCAGAATGGCTTAATGTATCTGATTTGTCTTTATAATTAATTGAAAGTTTACCGAAGTTATTATTGGTATAAACAGCTGGTCTTATTTCTAATGGAAGTTTTGCTGTGCACAGGGAAGAAAATTTACTTATATACAAAATTCTGCTACACTGGGATTGCGTTAATATTATTATTTGATGGTAGACCATTATATTTGTATTCACCACATTATTAATATACACATATCAACATGTTTCGAAAGCGATGCTTTATTCATCCGGAATATATAGAATACTAAGAAAGTGGCGAATACAAAGTAATTTATAATTCGTTTTTTAATAATGACGCCGCAAAGTGAATACTAATCTTTTGAAGAAATTATATACATTGTAGATAAATTTATATGTTGAAATTCGGCGAAGTGTTTTTCCATAGGATTTTTTCTTCTGCAGACATGCAGTGTTTTCTTCTTTGTGGTTAAAATTATTGGAAAGATCCCTAAAACTGACCAACAAAAGTAAGTCATTCGTGAGAGAGCTTAAAGTTTCCCTCTGCAGCAGTTAATACATCACCGGACAACGGGGCCCCGCTGTTGCACTGACTGTATCTCTTGCCTTGGCTGTATCTCTCGTTGTTTTTCGTCGCTCTTTTTATTTATCTCTGCAGGTTCATTTGTTGGTCTCAGCTGTAAATCTCTCCGTACCCAGATGCTGCGCTGGTCGTGAGAGCTCTCTCTCTCTCTCACTCTCCCGTGAAAAGTAATATTGTCACTGTTAAATTAAATTATTTGGCTTAAATCACGCGCTATCACAATTTCACGAGATTTCAAATTTTTGCAATGTTTTTATGATCGTAAATGTTTTGCACACATCAAAACACCTGGAATACATTAACTAGCTAAACATTACACCATTTCTCTGCATTGGTTAACCATAGAGAGTAAACTCCCTCTAGCTCTATCTTGATACACAGTCCACGCGTCTTGCTTTAATCTAAATCTGAGACTAAATAATATGTTCAAAAGATTGGCATTCACTTTGTGGCATCATTATTAATAAATTAATTATAAATTGCTTTCTATTCGCCGCTTTATTAATATACACACATCAACATGGCATTTATTCATAGACGATGCGAATCGATGCTATGATCCGAACGAGTCGAAAATGTTAATAAATAGGATAGTTGTTTCTTTGATTGAATTTAATATTGTATATAAAAGTGCAGAGAACAATATTAAAAATATTTTAGTATACTTAACAAAATTAAGTGTTCTATAGCAATAACTCGGAGACCAACTAAAGCACACTATCGCCAATACTCTACTTATGTAATATGTTGAGAACGAAAATATATACTTCGGACATTGACAAAATAAATGACAATATATCCCAAATTACCAAATATTTTAACCCTTCCCTTACGGTTCTACAAAATCCCCCGAGCTCCGGTGCTGTGCACTCAGTGTATACATAAATTCAAGTTCGATAAAAATGAATATTTATTACTCGTGTAAATCATTTTATTCAGTACATATATATCTACATAAGTAAAATATTGTGCGTATGTGCTGGAAACGAGGAAAAAACTTCTACCACGCATTATATATCTATTACAGCCGCCAGACTGCTGGCTATTACTGACGACCGCGCCTCGTGGGACGGTGAGTGAAACCCTATATACCCTTCGCTCACTACCACACCAGTTCTCGACACACACAGACATCTAATTTTTTCCCGAGCTTCACCTGTAATAATAGCCAATGTGACTAAAAAGCATCCCCGGTTGCGTGACTCCCGAAGCCTTGTTTCCAATATTCCTCGTTCAGCATTGTCTCCTGTTGCATTATTTATTGTGGGAGTTATGGCGTGTTGCACATAAATACCCCGCTGAAGTAATGCGAATTTTCCATTAGACTAAATTATTTCCACAGCCAAAGGTATAATTTTAATGTTTCTTGTGTTTCCCCCTCTGATGCCTTTGCCTTTGTGCTTTCTGCATGTATGTAGAGGTTTAGTACTTATGCTGGTCAATCATCCCCCTATGATAATGAGTTAGCTTTTATCACCTATCGCTTTTATTTTCGTGTTTACGATTATAAAATGAAAATATTTGCAGTATCACTGACGTCAGAATTAATATTCTTGCCCTGAGAACCTGGTTTGATATGTCTTAAATTATATCGATATCTCTGTAAATATACTAAACACAGGGTTCATATGTTATACGTTATTCAGCAATACATTTGTGTGTTGGATGAAAAAATATAAATATTTTTGTATTTATCAAATGCAACAGAAAAAAATGTTGTGGCCGAAAATCGGGAAAAAAAGAATTAATCATATGTCTGTGTGTGTTGGGAACTGGTGCGGTAGTGAGCGAAGGACATATAGGGTTTCACTCACCGTCCCACGAGGCGCGGTCGTCAGTAATAGCCAGCAGTCTGGCGGCTGTAATAGATATATAATGCGTGGTAGAAGTTTTTTCCTCGTTTCCAGCACATACGCACAATATTTTACTTATGTAGATATATATGTACTGAATAAAATGATTTACACGAGTAATAAATATTCATTTTTATCGAACTTGAATTTATGTATACATTGAGTGCACAGCTCCGGAGCTCGGGGGATTTTCTACCTCCGTAAGGGAAGGGTTAAAATATTTGGTAATTTGCGATATATTGTCATTTTTTTTGCCAATGTCCGAAGTACATATTATCGCTCTCAACATATTACATAAGTAGGGAATTGGCGATAGTGTGCTTTAGTTGGTCTCCGAGTTATTGCTATAGGAAACTTAATTTTGTTAGGTATACTAAATTATTTTTAATTTTATTTCTGCACTTTTATAATCAATATTAAAATCAATTAAACAACCAACTATTCTATTAACATTTTCCACTAGTTCGGATCATGGCATCGATTCGTATCGTCCATGAATAAATGCCCACTCTTCGAGAGCATTAAATATGGGAGATGCATTTTAGCTGGCCGCAAATGCAACAGAATTCCTTAGTTACGAGGGGACACTTAATGCAGAATCGAAATAGATTATTCTGGGAATGCACATCAAAGTGCACCCGGCGCGGAATTGGGGACATGCGGCTCCACCCTTCTTCCCGAGATTAACTGACTCGTAAATTTATATTTGTTCTCTTAACGTATTATTATGTCCGAGCTGTATCTGCGAGAAACGATAAATATCAATATTTGTACGTCGATTATGGTCACTTAATATTTATTGCGCTGCTGCTTCGGTTATTAATTAGTTTATGTGAGATACTCAACTCTTGTCGTCTTCGCCTCGAAGAATTTGTATATTTACCTCTGAAAGTCTGGAAAGTTGTAAATCTTAGATTTTACCATTTTATCGAAATTGTGTAAAAGTCTAAAATGGAATAGTTTATAAAACCTAATGTAAACGTTATCCAAGTTATCTTAACATAAAACCCGTGTAAACGCTTCCATTTTGAACTTTGCACAACCATTTACAATGTTAAAACCTATCCTAATATAAACTGACGTAACCCAACGTAATCCAACGTAACCTAACTTGTGTAGTAAATTCTTCCTTTTCGAACTTTTACATACTAATTTCGAACTTTTCTGTAAATGCTAACAATTTTCGGTAAAACCTGAGCTTTATTGTTAAAACCAAAACATTACCAGTAAAACCTGAACTGAACTGATAAAATCTAAGCTTTTCCCATGAAGCCTTTTTTGTACCCTGATGATGCTTGTGTTAAGTGAAACCGGTCGGTCCTAATACAATTAAATAAATCTCGTGGTTATAAACAAAGCTGTTGTTTTATTTTCATTAAATATGTCTAACCACAAAGTAATTGCTTTCTATAAAAAAAATGATAAAGCTCGATCTAGGCTCTATTAATAGTCGTACTTTTACCATTAAATATTATAAACTGTCTTTTTTCTCACGGGAAAGGAATTCTTTACTTTTGGAGCATCAATTTCACCGTTGTATATTTTTTCTTAGTGGCCCTCGTCGCTCTTTATGCCATTCTCGTCTTATTATTGCGTACTATCCGCCGCATCGATGTTTAATGACAGGCCACACGAGGTGTCGTGTAATTTATGTCCGACACCGTGCCGTATATCAGGATTAATGCGGACATTTCATACAGCCCTCGGCCGATTACAGCTCCCGGTTGTATTTCATCACACACACATATATATATAAGGTAATGCACGCGATAATTGGATTAGATATATTTCTCTTGTTTGTTTTTTTATCATATTTTAGTAGGTGGAGCTTGATTTTTCGTAAATTTTTCAGACATGTTGACAAAACTCGATTTTAATCTCTATGGAATTTTCAGATTCATACCTAAACTAAGATAACCGTCCATAACTCTAAAGCTTCCTCTACAAGATGGGCCATCACCTGGCCGGTGGAATGGCCTGGCGATGGCCGGTGATATTTGCAACGTATCTACAGTTCTACTTTCAACGTATTTCGGAATGGACGTGCCACTACTGCAATATATATTGTTAAAAAAATGAGATGATCAGTTTTTATTAGTATATTAGACAATGACATTATAAACAAATGATATTTATATGTAATTTTACGATATGAGGTATACTACCTAGTATCATAAAATTTTATTTGGATTATTCCGAATTTGGAATGTTTTTTTATAATTTGTTATTGTTTTTCTAATAATTCCAGCCCAATCAAAATAGAAAATAAATGCAGATGTATTTATTTAAAATATATTTGTTTATTTAATTTAAATATTTTTTTTTTTTTTTACAGTAACTCCACACAGGAGACCAAGGAGGAAACAATTTCCCTCAAGGCCTATATCATCTTTGGGGATGCTGTGTGGAGGATCTTTTAGAGGATAGGAAGGAGTGAACTTGGGTCTTGAAGAGACCCATGTTATAGGATGGAGGAAACACAGAGGCCGCAGATCATTCCACAGCCGAGCTGTTGAACACAAGAACGAGTCGTAGAAGCGACCCGTTCTCATGTGACAAATGTCAACCGTGTGCAAATGTTGGGCGCGCGTTTGGCGTGTTTCCCGACTATGCACCGGTGCCGAAGGGATCAATGCCGCTAGTTCCTCGGAGCATCTTCCATTAAAATACCGGTAGAACAAGGACAGCATTCCCACCCGACGTCTGTGCTCCAAAGATTGCAACCCATTTGTTAAGATAGGCGAATCTATCAAACGGACCGCCCGTTTCTGCACAGAGTCAAGGTTTTTTCAGATATTTTGGGAGTCCCGACCAGAGGTGGCTGCCAAATTCTACAATGGGGCGCACTTGCGATTTGTACAGGGTCAGCAGTTGTGTACTATTATTGTGTATTAAATATACCATATGGGGAGAACCACAATTTACAACAACATATATTTAGCATTTATTTTTATATTTGGGATTTCATATACATTATTCGTCACGGAATAATTCGATAAATTTTATAATTTCACCACTTGTCCAAACTACCGCCATTACGCTGAAAAATGTGTCAAAGCTACGTAAATATTACTAAGACGTTCACTCCGAACCACATTCAAGTGGATACTGAGAAGTTGGCCACGTGTGTAGAGGCGTACCGCCATCACTGGCCCACTACCCTCTGATGTGCGGGCGCGCAATCAGCCATCCGACGTCACTACGCTCTCTACACGATGGGCCATCTGTAATGGGCCAGCTGATGGCCTATCGTGTAGAGGGTCCATAATATAGATGCAAAATACAATTGAAAATATAACCTGCATGTTTTTAGGTTTTGTTTCGACATGTTCAAAATTGCATTGTGCATGTCCCTCCCTAACCTAACCCAACCCAACAGATAAACCTAAATATGGCAATTCAAATAAGGGAAACGCTGTTGGGTGAGGTTTAGGTTAGATTACGGGGATCGCATGCACAATGCTATCGTGATCATGACGACAGTTGCTAGTTTTTTGCGACTGTTTAACAATTATGTACCAATTATAATAATGCAAGAATTCTCTGTTTATTGTTTACTGTTTACTGTTTCAATGAAAAGTACCCAAACTTAAAAAACAAACGTCCTTCATCCATGTTCAATGCCTGCCCAGCATCTATCTATACACTGTTGACAAAATATGTGTCTCTTTAAGACTCAGATTCACTAGTTCGTTTCTTTAAAAACACCCTCAACACAGCAACTGCAAAAAATGGCGATAAACCTTTAAGGCTCCCGTGTGATATTAATAAAAAAACTCTCTTTAATCCTGTCTAATATGTGCTCTAATCTGTGGTAGCCGCACGACGCTCTTTCGTCTGATAATTTAATAAATCCTGATGTATGACTGAGATGATCGCCTCCTCGGGATTATCATTTTTCAATATCAGTGGCGTCATTGAAGCGCCATTATGGGGGTTTAATATTTCCACGATATATTTTATTTATCGGCACCGTATCCGGCCACCACGTCCTTGCGGCCCGACCTGACAATATATTTCCCGGGAAAGCCCCTTTCACAGATCTTTCTTAGTCGCGCCACTGAGGTGGGGGGCGATGTATCTTCCGATCTGGCTTGCCGCAGACAGCTGCACCCTCAGCTTTGTATTGGTATAAATTTATCGATAAAATTGACTTGTCGAAAATGCGAAAAATTCTCTTCCTGGAAGACGTAAAATTTGCAGTGTTCCTCGGATTCCTCCCTCATTCTATATACCCATTTTTTTTTCATTTCGTTCTTCTCTAACTGATTATCCTTTACGCCATTTATTAACGGTGGTAAATAAAGATATCGAACTGCCCCAATTCTGCCACGTATGGTACTCTGACACTTAGTCTCTTACATACTCGTTTGGTGTACCGACTCTTGAAATGACCCGACTCACTTGATTGTGTTATGCCTCCCTTGAACGTCCCCGATTTCTTCTTCCATTCACTCGCGCGTCATATATTCTTCCGACAGTTCTGTCTACGTCTATCCCCTCTTCATGTTCAAATCACCTATGCATCACTTTCTTAATTTTGTTTATTACCCTTACATCAGCCTTGCCTTTCGTTCTTTTCGGATTTCCACATTCGTAATACGGTCGTATATGATTTTACGATCACTACCCTTTTATTTCACTCTTGATCAAATAACGAATCGGATTCCAAGATCCTCTCGTAGAATTAAGAGAATCGGTTTGATTTCGGCCACTTAACTTGTCCAATCTAATTTTGGCTTGGGAATCTAGCGTAGTCGCTGTCAACACTGTCGAGTTGAATTCCCCTTGTGATACTCTCCTTATTCCTTTTATACAAAGAAATCCGGCTAATCCTGTTAAGCATGTGACTGGCGCTGAATATAAAGAGCACGAACGGTTTGGCTGTAGGAGGCAACACCTCTATCCTCTGTTCTCTATCCTCCGTCCTCTATCCGCTGTCCAGTTAGCTCGGTGCACTGAGGGGATTAAGTCCGTCTTTTATGTGTTTGCTTATTCGCTTTTATTTGTCCTCTGTACGCCCGCGAAATAAAACCGCATTAAATATGTTGTGTAATTTTGTAATACAGAACCGCATGCATTAGCATGTCCATTGATATAGTATTGCGCACCCTCGAAACGTTGTATAGAGACGCTCGAACAAAATTTAACGATGTATGTGAAGGACAACGAATCACAATTTCGACGACTTCGTAGCTACTTAAAATTAAATAGCCCTTATTTACTTGAGGGATACTAAGACTCTTTGAAGTGATGTTCAAAAGACGCCAAAAGTCTTATTTTCAAAAAATCTTTTCACATCTTGGTAAAACATTGTTTTGTTTAACCCTTTTCTTGTTTTTTTAATCACTTCGTAATCGATTTGTGTTTTGTTATGTTTCTGATGCAAGGGAGATAGTTTCTGCTCTACAACAGTGGCGTGCATTGCTCTATGACCAAAGGGAGGCTGTGTGTAGTTTTTAAAGTTTAGGATTGATTTGTGAATTGAGTAAATGAAAATAGCCATTTTATTATCATATTCCGCTGATTCTTCTGGCCAACAGAAAAAAAATAGCTTACAAGTTCCTTACCAAATTCATGGAAAAGTACGTTATGATTAAAAATTCGTTGTATTTTTCTACAATCTTTTAAATATTTTTAAGTTTAGTTGTTCTTAGGGTAGAATTGTAGCTTTTCAGATTTTATGGAGTGCACGCCACTGGTTTACAGTGACATGTTTTATATCTGCGCATAGTTGTTGAGAAGTTATTTGCGCTGTGATGTTGATATTTAAAGGCAAAAAACCTCATAAACACTAAAATATTTAAACACTATGTGTGTGGTCTTAAGTACCTTTATGTGCTTGAACTTATTTCATAACAATTGATCCCCCGGATACTTGATCCCCCGAATAGTTGATCCCCGGGCAGTTGATCCCTCTAATAGTTGATCCCTCGGACAGTTGTTCCCCTAAATGATTATTCCGCTTTACGTCCTCATTTGTAAAGTAAGTTTGTAGAGAGGATATGCGACCGTATATCTTTTTTTTAAATTTAATATAAATAATGTAAAATATTTAATAGTACAGATATATCTTAATAGCTAATTACAAAAAAAGTATAAAGTTATTAAAAAAAAAACTACCCAACTCAATAGAAATAGGGGAGCAACCTAAGTCAATATACTTATATCTGCAGGCGTCTTGAATAGAAATCCGCCACATAAAATATTTTTACTAACAATAAACCTAACCTAACCTATGCCATCTTTAGAGATTCTGTGTAGAGGGACTTTTTAGGGAAATAAAGGAGAGGAAGTTCTGAGAAAGAAATAGGTATGAGAGGTGGGTAGGAATCTGGGGCTCAATACGTTCAGGAGTGGCGGACGTATGAATCCGTCCCTCCCACATCCAAATTGAAAAGAAAAAAAAAAACCTTTTCGAGCAAAGATAAATGTCGCCGACAGGACTCGAACCTGCACAATAAATACAGTAATTATTGAATGAAACACTAGTATATATTGATTAACTTGGCGGGTTTGCGATAAGCCGACGTAGCTCAACGGTAGAGCATCTGACCGGACATCAGAAGGGTGCAGGTTCGAGTCAATTATTGTTTAAAAAATAATTGTTACCCTTTGCGCTATGCATAAAAATCTTGTCTTAAGTTCT
The DNA here is from genome assembly GCA_022606495.2 of Halesus radiatus. Taxonomy (NCBI): domain Eukaryota; kingdom Metazoa; phylum Arthropoda; class Insecta; order Trichoptera; family Limnephilidae; genus Halesus; species Halesus radiatus. The sequence goes on along the minus strand of JAHDVE020004839.1, from coordinate 247,380 downwards.
TAAGAACTTTAGTTTATCAATTAATAAATATTTGACAAGTCAAAGCAATTTTCACCAATAAAATGTAGACATAATTTGTCTCGATGCCATCTATTTGAGGGATTTAGCCGTTACAAGCCTCTCTCATACTAATAAAGTTGGTTGTTTACAGGTGAAAATAAAATAAAAACAGTAATTATTGAATGGAACACTAGTATATATTGATTAACTTGGCGGGTTTGCGATAAGCCGACGTAGCTCAACGGTAGAGCATCTGACCGGACATCAGAAGGGTCCAGGTTCGAGTCCTATCGTCGACATTTATCTTTGCTCGGAAAGGTTTTTTTTCAATTTGGATGAGTGTTTCAGGCTAATAATTATTGTTTATAAAAAAAAAATATATATATATATATTTGGAATGAAACCAGGAGTGGTTAATAATATTATTAAATTAAACATTATTGCCGCTAAATTTTCGTACTGTGTCAATTCTAGCTTTTTCCATTCTGCTTTGTATAATGGTACTTAATATGACCTAAAGTTGTCAATTTGACTGCCCTAAAACGGGATTTGTTCCCAGTTGGGCAGTCAAAGCTTTCATAGATTTTATGTTTTAATAAAGTGTGTTTCAAAATAAATAAATTTACAAGAGTGCGTGGACTTTGGAGTGGAATACGATTCTCAGTAATTCAGCCATTTCCTCTGGCGTTACGTCGCGCGGCCTCTGGGTCCCTGGAGGCCGTATGTAGGTCACAGCCTTCAGGCTCCGTCGGGGTCAAAGGTTGCCGGGAGGTCGTTGCAGCGCCGACGCCCTGCCTGCCTGCCTCCTCCCGGCGAGGGGGAGGCTCATAAAGCGTTTAGACGCTGCCTCTCTCCAAGGCGGTTTGTTTGTAAAGAAAAGTGATTCGGCAGTTTTACTGGTGGAAAGCTCACTGAATTCTTAACGCTTTAAATGAGTAAATACTGTACTGCTAATATCTGAGACTTCCCTGTTTAACTTGGTAAATACCCAACAAACTTAATTAACAGTTCTGTTCGTCGTTTATTCCAAGAATCCAATTTTACCCCACAACTACTTAGGAACAAATTAGACAAATGTCCGCCTCAAGATTATTGTCATAGAAAATCAAACAAATCATATCTCTCTGATTTCTAATAATGCTCAAATATCAAATTGGCCTTTTATTTGACATTGCGGTGAACTTCATTTTTCTTGATAAGTTTCTGACGATGGCTGTGGTCAGTATCATTCTTGCATGACTCATCAAACTTATCAATCAACATCATGACACTCAGACCTGGCAGCGCCCATATATGTTAAATACGACACATATTTATGTCAATATGGAGAGTTCGCTGTAGCATAATACATCGCGTGAAAATCAAACCATTCTCCTACTGACTCAAAGTCAAATGTGTACATTACTACTATATGGATGCTGTCAATATTTCGTGAGATTTTGTTTGATTTTTTCTCTACTCCCCCTAGTCTCATCCCTTCGAACGATGACCTCATTTTCTTCGGGCAGACGTCATAAAAAATTGACGACTACCACTGGGGGAGGAACGATACATAATTTGGCCACCTAAGTCGTCATTGGGAGGCAGACGTCAACAGATGTTCGAAAGGTTAATTCGAAACATTGTTTCGAGTATCTATCAACAGGTTTCGGAGCCCATCCCTCATTCTCACAGTTATATTTTCTGAATCGAAAGGCCAAACCCTAATTCTTATCTAAATTGGTACCTTTTTAAATTCTGTATTTTGCTCAGAATCTTAGCAGACTTACGCTCCTTTGAAGTAGTAAATTTCTCCAATATAAAACTAAAACTGAATGCTGTAAATAACAATTCACACAATATGGCATCGAAAAAATATGCTAAACAAATCTTTATTTGCATTTTCATTACTTTATCAAATTGTATTTATTTGTCAATTGTTGCTTAAGTCCCTCTGGTCCCGAGCGCCTCGCATAAAAGCTCCTTCGCGAGCGGAAGGAACCTGAGGAAATGCTTTGATGTGTTTGTAAATAGGTTATGATCTCATTACGCGTGGAACATTCTAGGCTCCGTATCCGGAGCAGATCTGGACCCAGCCTCCGGCCCTACCGGAGTGCTCCAATATCGATCACAGGCCTGCGGATTGCTGACCCATTTCACTATTCCTAGGCACTTCATTCCCACCCTCACTCTACATACTATACTTTATATAGTATTTTTTTTATATTGAGTACATGAATATAGATGTGTCAAGTATGTTCCGATACGCATTGAAAAGGAATTGCTGCCTATATTATTTGGATTCACCGTTCCCACGCATCAGAATACTTGGACGGAATAAGACGTAATATTTGCTGTTTCTTGGGCAATTGAAATACGTAAACATATACACCTAGATAGGAATATAAACCCAGGTATCGCGTGAGTGTTATTTAACTTATTTTTCGGCGTTTTACATTTCAAACCACGACAGTTGTTGTTGTTCCATTTATGAGACAATTTTGAAAAATCTATCAAAAACGTAAAAAATCAATCATGCTTGAATAATATTTGTTGACGAATCGAACATTAGTTTTAGAAATTGCAAATTGAGATTGAAATTCTATTAATTCTCGATTTTTAATTTTATGCGAGTTCGGAAAGAAAAATAAAACCGAATAATTCACTTTGTTATTTATTTATTATTCCTTTTTTTCTTTTTATTTTAGAAATCCACTTACTGTCGAAATTTGTTCTTCTCTTCGGTAAAGGATTAAATTTAATTTAATAGTAAAATATTTTCGTCGTGCAAATTGTGCCTAGAGACTCTCGGTTGCATATTTCCACAAACCATCGTCTTGTGTCACACCCCTCGTCCCTTTTACGTTGTCCAATTCCCCTCAAATTCACACGTATTTGCTCCACTGGGGATATTCATGTCTCTAGGAATGGCTGCCATTTAATTGGAATTAAAGATTCGTGATGTGCAAACATTTGTTTTATTTCCAATTGAAAAGTATTAGCTTAATACAATCGGTTGGTGGCTTAGTTGGAAAATGCAAAGTCCCCCATCATTGCACAAACAACACCTTCCGCTCATAATGATGGTAGTAGGAGATTTAAAAATATTGTCAGGTTATTCGTAACCCGGGAATGTTTGTTTTTTACTACAAAAAAAACAAAACGATTCATTTACATTTTATGTTTATTGGAGCATACATTTTAATTTAAGCAAGATGTTAGCGCCTAACAAAGAAAATAGTCGAAGTTTGCGTTATTTATTTTGAAAACTGTAAGCATTGGGTGTACTTTCCCATAACTTTGTATCCTTTTATTGCAATTTATTTTCTTCTTTAAATATTTGCGTAGGTAGCCCATCAGAGTTAATATTATTTATCGTGTAAATCGTTTGAATGCTTTCCCATCATAGAATATTCAGACATCCTCGTATAACTTCCCATCATAGCTATTCAGGCATCATCGTATAACTTCCCATCATAGCTATTCAGGCACCCTCGTATAATTTCCCATCATAGCTATTCAGGCATCCTCGTATAACTTCCCATCATAGCTATTCAGGCATCCTCGTATAACTTCCCATAGCTATTCAGTCATCCTCGTATAACTTCCCATCATAGCTATTCAGGCATCCTCGTATAACTTCCCATCATAGCTATTCAGGCATCCTCGTATAACTTGCAAAAGTACACCGAGTTATTGATAACTATTTCTATTATTCAATACATGAGTGAAATAACTTTTACTGCTTTACGGCAACTGTTATATTATTTTTCATTGAAATTTTCAAGCATTGAATGTTCTACGGGGACTTTGTCAGTCAAATTTCACCAAACGCTCTTAACAAATAATTACCCTTTACACGAACCCGTATTTTTAGTGATATAATTCGTGTAATCGCCAATAATGAGATGTATGTGCCTTAAATGTTTAGGTAATCGCGCTTGGATCGTGTTAATATTAATAATATTAATAACCGATTAATTTAGAGAATTATTAAATTAATAACATTAACGTTTAGCTAGTTTTCAAATCACCGTAAAAAAAATGACAACTTATATAGATGGTCCGATGCTCTGTGGGAAACCCGCTTGCACAGCGCGGGTGTAAACTGTGCATGCTAAAGTTTAAGATTTAAACTTATGGAATTCAATACATATTTATAAAGGCTGTGAAATGCTTCAGATTTGTGGGATGAACTACCAAGAATTAAATTAGCCTGGTTTAATTAAATAGTTTAAATAATATAGCAAGAGAGAAATCTACTTTGAGATTTTGATATGTTATTTTTATTTTCTTTCACTTCAATAAGTTATGGTTTATTTGTCTAACGTGTAAAGTTCCAACAAAAATTTCATAAAAAAGTTTACCGCAATAATAACACTGTGCCCCGTTATTCCTCAGTAGCCCAAGACGACAACTAAAACATCAAAATCTAGTGTAACTGTTACAGTGAGAGAGAGGTGTATTGTGTATACTATGCCCGTTTCTTTATTTCATTTGCTCTGAGTGGGCAGTAAAAAGTGCTTTATATGCACAGAATACCCGGCCATGGAAGCAATGCAGTCCATTTATGCGCTTCCTACTTTTGTATACAGTTCTATTGAGCTTATCAGAAGCTTAAATAACCTCGTTCTTCCTAATTTATTTTGTCGATTCCGTATCTCTGGGTAATAAAACACTAAAGCAACTAAGAAGTTTATTGCTCCGATATTTACCAGCGTCGTATGTGAGACAGTGAGACGTTATGTGCTGTAATTTTATGGCTTCAAATTGAATGTTCTCGTTCAATTTCTTGTGAGGGTGGACTTGGAATATCAAGTGATCATTGTTTATGTGAGCGAAATGATATTATATAGAAGTTCTTACGAAAATTTATGAATAGTGTCCACACCGTATTACATTTTATGTTTTTACTGGTTTCACGACTCATTCGGACCTTTTTTAGGTTTAGATATTTATGTTTTTCGCACCGCCTTCATACTTTATTCATTACGTATAACTGCACAACTGTGACCCATATTGTCTTTTTTATTATTGGTATTTGAGAACTAGCTTCTTATCTGTGCTATTTTTGTCTGACCTTCAATATTCCTTGTTACACGAAGGCCTGACTGCGTTCTGCATTCCTTCCTATCGTTTTCCCTCTATCGCCATTCTGCCTGCCACTACTTAATATAATATTTATATATATATCATATATGAAATATTATATCATTATAATTATTCATGTGTCACATTTTATTCTATTCATTTTATCTGCTCTATTGTTTTTAGTATCATTTACTACATTCAAAACAGAGCATCCATAAACCTGTTTGCCATTCTACATTCTTTGCAACACATTTGCCCATTGTTTAGTTTTAATTTAGAGCTGGTAATTAAAAATCCCAACCAAATAAAGCGCAGTCATGCGATCGGTTCACGGTCAGCGGGGGCCTATTTTATTTTGTTTATTTTTTTTTCTTGCGGCATACCTTTCTTTTGACCTTTGAGTCTTTTTTTGTCTACGTGCAGTTTGTGTTTTGGAGGGGCAATTTGGCGCCGCGCCAAACATCGATGTACTTATATGTATAATATGAACTTTCGTGCCGGGCCGCGATAAGAGCCAAACTTTGGATTTCATACAAATTGAGAACAAAGAGTGCTTCTTCGCTGACTGCTACACAGGTTTTTATATGGACATTTCCATAATTGGTAATATCGAGGTATTTGCTCAAAGGTTTTTGATAATGATGAGAAAATGTATGATATCTGTGCTTGAAAATCGCCCAAAAAGGGCTTACTGAGGGACCACTAACATATTGCTGAATTTTCGACAAGCTGTCATTGACTTCATTGTTTATTGTCGATTGTATAATGACTTATGAATTAACCTCATTTGGCTAAAACCTTGCAGCCATTCGATAAAGTTGTCTCTTTTTACTGTCGTCTTCTTATGGTACACATTCGTTTAAACAATCGGTGACAACCATTTATTCTAATATTGGTCTTCTTCAATACGAAGTAGATAATGAATATTCTGGTCTAGTTCCTCTACCCATTACAATTGCCCTATTCCGTTTCCACATCTATCTGAAACTTTCCTATCAATATTATTATTATTTTTATTTTTTACATCGTGTACGTATACAATACATATTATAATGTAATAATACGGGCATGTGCCTAATTTGGTAGTCGAAAATAATGAAAATTCTGTACCAAAACTTAAAATCCGAATAAATAAAGTTAAAAAATTTGGGAATGTACTACTATATGTTTTATCATCTTCCCGGACAACATCTCAATTACAATTTATATATATGTAAAAAAAATTATATTCCTAAATCAAATTTAATATTGTTATTATTAAGTTTTTGTAGTATGTATTTTAGTTTTTATGATTGTGGCAGCTATTACGACGTTTAAAGCCATTTTCAAACTGATATAATAATAAAATAACTTTTTCGAAATTTGCACAACATCTCTTGGTGAATAATCACGTTCCGCTTTACAGCAACGAGTCTAAACCCTTATATATAGAAAGAAAGGGTCTTAGATTAAATTTACTTGATCAGTTGGAAATTATTAAACGAACGAATGATCCTAATCCTAATATAACATTAATTAATGAAGTAAGGAAACGTTTTTATTCCCCACTTCTCAGTATGTTTACAAGACCTAAACAATATGTGACATTTAAATAAATCAATAGCATTCACGTTATTATAAAAAAAATTAAGAAAACATTTAATGCGGGGGAAACAGATTTCAACTGTAAGTACCTCACATAATAGATAATCTATTATCACAATTGTTTTCTCAGTAAATCGGTTTCACCTGTAATAAATCAGTTTAGGCACCATACAAATTGAAATTGGATGGAATCACATAAATTTAAAAATAAAAATAGTCTCCTCAATGTAGCCTAACCACACCTTGAAAATGGCTTTGAACGCCGAAACAACTGTCACAATAATAAAAAAAAGCAATAATTCTTGAGGAACTTAATAATAGCATTATAAAATTTGAATTACATTAAATTTAAAAAAAAAATGGAGTTCTACGAATTACACACAAAACAATTAACAATTAACAGGTCTGTCTTACTTTTTTTAACCACTGTGTTTTAAGAAAAAATAATTTAACGATTTTAGCAAACTCGTTTTTAAGACCCTTTTCTGTAATATTTTAATTCGGAACTGGAATTTGGCAAATCCTAACCATGCTGCAACTCACGTCCATTTGTTCTTTTCTACAAAAATTTTCCCACTGGCAATATATTACGGCATTCCTCCGAATAAAAGTCTCTGTTTATTTATTAATCGCAACCTAGATTTAGATGACGTGATTGTGCACTCTAATGTATAATCTTACTTGTACCTACATAAAATAATATGTACTGCGCATTTCTCTATTACGTGATTTATCACATTCCAGAATTTCCATTTAGAAGTAATTTTGCATCATTTTGGTTATATCCTTCCGAGTTTATTATGCAATGGTTGAACCCTCATGATGATGCCTCACAAAAAATGCTTAATCAGATTTAGATTTATTATTCGTATTAAATTTTGAAAACCGTTAGCTTTTACAATCGATGTTGAACTTCGGTGTCTTCGCTGTAGTAAATTTTCAACTATTTCTTTATTATTTATAATTTAAACTGTCGATTCCTGGTGGAATTCCATATTAAAATTATTTTTCTAAATATTCATACTATGTTGTTTGAATCAATATTTAGTGTCGAAAAAGGTTACCTTAGATTATTTATAGATTTGCTTCCAACTTTTCTTGCTGTTATTTACTCACGCTGTGTCTCTGAAAGCAATTGCTAAATCGCCTTTGATTCACCCAATAGCAATAAAAGTTCTTCTAAGAATTTCTGAAGTAAATACTTTCTTTGGTCGTAAAGAAAAGGACAAACGAAAAATTGTCAATTGTTAAATTGCCTTTTACGAGGCAACCGTCGACAATAAGATGTTTGGAATTACTTTCCTTTTAAGATAAAGATTTTTCATTTCACTCTGCAGCCCTTCTGGCGAGGATTGTTCTAAGTGGGTATACCTACCTTAACATAATATAAAGTACAGATTAACCCCTTTATTTTTCTGTCTAAAATACTTACATTTTAAGAAAATAAAATACTCAAGGTGGAATAGTGGATTATTTATATATTTTAAGGCATTAAGTAGTTAAACTCTCATCGAGATTTACTGGATTTAGTTATGACCTTCTGTGTTTAACATGTATGTTTATGTGCTTCCTTTTCACTAACCTTTTGTCTTTTTGTTTCAGGTACGTAACAGATGGTAATTTGCAATTTGGTGTGAAGGTTTCGCCGGCTGCTGTAAAAGCTTTACGTGAGTTAATTCAAATTTATATTTAAAAACGTATTTATGACTTTTTAGACAATATACTGAATAAACACTTCAGGAGATCTCTATCAACTCTCTATTTTTTGTATGTTATTATAAACAACTATCCACCCCATTTGAAAGTTGTAACATCATGTCAGAACTGTCAAAATATGCAGTCGAAGTCATAGTAACTCTCCTTAGTAAATAGAGATTAAAGTCTCGGTTCGGACATTTACAAATATGAAAACAGTGACATTGCGTTTTTTTTTATATAACAAAACAGTAATTTGTAATATTGGTTTTAAGGTGTGCTAGGTTAGCAGTGTATACATAGTTCCTGCATTACCTATGCTAATAACAAACTAATTTTTACACAGCGTGCGTGGTCATTTTCACATGTTTCATAATCGAATCGAAAAGTAGTATCCAAATTCACAAGATGCAAAATCTTTATCGATAAATTCTGATTTCATGCGCTTCGCTTAACAAAATACATTTTCTCTATCATGTAGGCTTTGAATTCAAAACTTGAAATTGCCAACATGCACATCTCCCATTTTGCTTTTGGGTCGGCGATATTACGCTGAAAATTGGCTGAAAACGAATTTGTTTCGCAGCATCCGAAATATCCCGGGTAGAAATTCGGGTTCTTTTAGGGTAGCCGGGTTCTGCCGTGGGACGGACGGGACGGGCAGGATAGGAGGGATGGGCGGCCTACGGCGGCTGGGGCGGCTGGTTGCCATGCCTCCCAGGGCGGGGGCCCAACCCACGCACCATCGCTGGGAAGAGAAAATCGATTCAGTCAGACACAACATTGCACGCGTACCCTTGTAGGATATTGGGGTCGTCTGCCCACGGGTAAGGTAAATTATATATCATGTACTCTCTACGTTTTGTGTACATTTCGGGTGGCCTTCTCCTATTTTCGGGCAGAGTTTAGGCTGGAGGTTGTAGGGTGTAGTCTGTGGGATTCGGTGGATTATGACTACACATGGTCTCATTTTCCCTTTAATCTCTTTTGATACCCGAAATGGGCACTTTGGGGCATTAACTATCATATCTCTTTGAACGTCGCCATTTTGCACGTCATCGTAATATTTTATCATTTCTATTATTTTTATCATTGTCTAGCTTTTACTACCCGGCTTGGCTCTAGATTAAAATGTAAAAATGTGGCGTCCTGTTTTGTTTTTTTCCTAGTTAAATGGATATTTCCAAATTTTGTAGCTCATGATATAAATGTTATGAATATAGTTACGTTGATGAATCTGGTTAATTCCAGACAAAATATGACAGTTTTTTCTGCTTCAGCACACACCGTTTCTGCCTTATAATTAAGATAAATTAGTGTTGGCTAACCAAACGACAGGGTCGTTCGAAAAGGCAAACGTTACAGACTCTAACTTCAATATAACCTTTTCAATGTTATTAGCAGTGACTTTTAATGAAATTATAAAAATACCGACTTGTAAGAGTCTGGGCTGGTATTTTCTACTTTACCCGGAAATTTTTCGTTTTAATTTCAATTATTCTATGGTAGTATTAAAAAGAAACTCAGTCTTACTTATTAGATCTTTACGCCCCGGTTCATCATTGGTATAATTCAGCCGGCCTTACCCCGGCTTAAGGTTTTTTTAACCATGCTATGGTAATAAGTAAAATTTTTACTATTCCGACCTTACGCAATTATAAGTGAGTCTTTTAAAATAAGAATTTTCAGACCAGCACTAATATTCAAAACAAAAGTTTTAAAATTATAAATTAGTTTAAAAAAATGTTCCTAGTTACGTTACTTACTAAACAGTGCAACCTTTCTATACTTTTTTTATTTATTTTTTATTATATATTATATTATTATGCACCAGGATGTTGATCAATATAGAGTATGAGGAATTTTCAATGTTGTGCAATTTTAGTGTCTCCTACTTGATAAAAGTTTTAGTGAGCTTTTAGTACGATTGCAATGTTCCCGTGATTCACGAATTGGCTTGGTTTATTTGTCTGATTTCGCAATGAAATAAAATCTAAGACGAGTAATCTCTTAGCCAATTTGCCAAAAAAATAAAACACGTCGGATGAACAAATCGCGTAAAATTACCAGTAACTTCCTTTCTTCCGAAGTTTTTTTTATTAAAAATTTCTTGTTGTTGATATTTTTTTTCCGGGAAAAGCCTGAAAGGCTAACCAGTACGCTTCAAATTTCCCAGTACCGCATTAAGGTTAAAATAACGGTAACACAATGAGTGAATGGGAAGTTTTTGTTTCAACTGTTCTATTTGTTTTTATTTCAAAGCTTATTTTTGTTGGTTTTCAAAGTCAAATTCCGAGAATTTGAATGTAAAGCTGACAATCTGTCGTATGCTTGTTCTGTAGCAACAACAGCTTCCAAGGATGAGATTTGGCATTATGAAATTTGTACAGCTTTTTTGCCTGAATATGCACACATAATATATATTATTCTATGATCTGTCTATCTTGGTCGCATGATTCTACGATGATTCCTATCACTTTTGTTTTTTTTCCTAACCTGACTAATCTACCCACTCGCTTTGTGTGTAGCTTTGAAATGCACCCCTTTAAAACAGTTATCATTCCAATTGGGATTGTTCCACTGTCAAATACTTTATTTTGTTCGTCCATTATTTCTAAATCGTATCGTTTTTTGACTATTTAATTTGATTATAATATTATGCTAATTCTGCCACACTGATTTCAGTATAAGACACAACATGTTTATTCTGATAAAAGCTGTCGACACTATCACGATCTTGGATCGCTTTTTGAAGGCAAACTTTTCGCACTTTGGTTGTGTGTTTATCCCACTCGATCCCTGCTTCGCCTCATTATTTCCATTGTCTCCACAGGTTTGCATTCAGTTTGCACCTCCTGGGAATGTATTCTTTGCTTTCGGAATGCATTCCCCGTACCTTGTCGCATGCGTTGCAAATGTTTTCGTTACGTGTCTATGGGAGATTTGATGTCAGTAAGCTTTGGAGAAATGTCACAGCGCGGCGCTAGAGTCGCTACGAGGAAAGCTGCGGGAAGCTGACTGAATATCAATAGCACCTCTTAAAATGTTTACCCCCCACACAAATAAATAACTTATCATTTTAAGAAAATTATCTATATTATTTCCTTGTGCGTACGTAGGTGATATTTTCAAATTTAGAACTAATATAGGTACTTATTGTGATTGATGTGTCTCATGATTATTAATTATCGATTTATAAAACTTTCATCAATCTTTTCAAATTCCGACAAGCGATTAAATACCTACCTATAATATATTTTATTAGACGATTATTTATATTCTGCGTCTGAAATGTATATATTTTTTGTCATTTCAATTTACAGAAAAGTTTTTTTTGTTGTTCATAAAAAGGTTATGTTTTCTTTTGTTTGGTATAACTATGATAATTCCGTTTTGTATCCGACAAACAATCCTTTGAAACGTATTATTTTTATATTTACAGTCACAATTTAAAGTTCTTTCAAACTACAAAGAAAGTCACATTTGCAGTTATATATCATAATATTAGCTTAATTCGTAGAAAACAAATTTAATAATCTTATTATATAAAATGAATGTCCCGGTTTTTGTTTGTTTTGTTTACAAATCTACATTTTTTATTCCGAGCTTGATGAACTTTTTGCACACTTGACTTTCAAAATAAGAGAAAGGTCACTCTCTACATGATATTTCTAAAAACCACCACCTTCCCCCTTTACTACCCCTTAAAGCAGAATCTTGGAAAACTTTGGGTAGGGGTAGGGGCACGGGTGGGGTAACACATAATAACCTCAAAACTTCCCTCCAAACCATCCATAACCCGGGTATTTCGGATACTGCTAGATATTATTAAGCTCAAGTAGCTGCAAGTATTTTAGTTTTTTGTTATTGTGACAGATGTTTCGGCATCCAAAGCCATTTTCAAACTGTCCGAACGCTGAAACAGCTGTCAGAATAGTAAAACTAAAATGCTTGCAGTATATAAAATTGATTAAACTTCCATTTAAAAAAAAGTATTTTGATTGAAGTTCACGTATTATGCACAAAACCTTTTAATATTTAAAGATTATTGTGCACTCTAAAAGCGCTAAACACGCTTCAATTGTCTTTTGCCATTTATGCCAAGGTCAATAAAAAAATATCATTCACTTTTATTTCGAAACCTCCATTACACGTATATTTTTTAATTCAAGCGCTTTGTTACTTCGTTAACAAAGCAAGCTTTGGTGTAGTCGTAAAAGATTGTTGACGCTGAATCAATTTGAAGGCTTTATTATGATTTTTTAAGGCTTGCATTGTTTTGAATAAATTTCAAAATTGTATCGTCTATAAAATAAAGATTTTTCCGGACAAAGATATAAAATCCTAGTGTGTTTCAGAATAACTTACTTAGCCTTTTTTCGCAGCCATTGAGAAATGTCTAAAATAACTCTTTTAATTCTTTAAAAAAGCTATCGAATTTACTTTGACATTGATTTATTTAGAGTCTGTTATTTCTAACTAAAATAACTTCTCGAGGAAAGCTTTTCTTAAATTACCGATAAAAAAACGTAGCTTGAAAAAACTGTCGATTTTTAAAATTGCTTTTTGAGGGTCTGTAAATTTCCATTGTGTAAAATAACCTTGATATCAGCAATACCGAGGCGCTACATTTCGGTAGAATATTTCACTCCCGTCTTCAGAGTATTCTTCATATTGTCCATTACTACACAAAATAATGCGATTTCATTAATTCAACTTAAAATTTCCGACATGTTCTGAAAGGCATCTTGTAGACACTAAATGGGTTTAATTGGCAATTACTAAATGAGATAAGGTCTCACTCTCAGACGCACCTGAGCGTATCTCCTGTCCCTGTCCGTGAGAAGTTTTGAGATGAAATCAGATGATCAGAGTGCGTTACTCTAGAACCATTACACGAGTATACTGACATTTGCATTTTCAAAATTTGTTAGCATTTTATGTCATTTCCTTTGTAGAAGACGTTTTGTAGATGACATAAGTCAATACATTAGGTACTAATAAATGTAGGTTTGATGTATTAGCGCGATTAGCCAAAATTAGCAGGTTTAATTTTTTTTACTTAAAACTCCCCGAAGCATATGGTTAACCCATAATATGTGACCATTTTACTATGGCGAAGTTACAAATAAAATGCAAGACTAGAATTAAAATGGGACGGTAATATGCTTTGGATATGCAGATCGTGTGAGTGGATAAACGAATATCAGGAAAATGTATGGCGCTAAAGTGGATGAAATTAGAACTCTGGGATGTCTTTAATAATAAATGGAACGGTCGTGCGAATCAAATATTTATGTCGGGTCATGCCATGAGTCACAATAACTGAAGAGTATGCACGAGAAGACGCGTGAATGTGGATCAAGCAATGAGTGTTTGCCATGACAGAATTATGTGATGTTCCATTGTCTCTTCTTGTGGAATGACATCATAGATTTTCCGTTTGACATAATATTTAAATGAACAAAACTTAATTAATGCTAATTCACACATGATGCATGTCGTTGTTTCACCTAAATACTGCATTTTAATACGTGTCATGTACAAAGCCCTTAAAATTTGTAGCTACATTAAATGGTTTTTAGGTTGCCTTTCAATAACCGAAAACTGTATCAAAAGTTTCGATACATTTCTTTTTATGTTTTTTACATTATAATAAATTACAAGTTTAAGAAGACAATTCAGGATGTTTTTCACTAGTGGTTCCTGTGTTGAGGTGGACCAGGATTTATTTAAAAACTGATTGTTTTAATTCCTACGACGTTCTTTTCAAAATGGTAGTTAAACTTTTATTCCTTAATTTCTTTGAACCAGGATTTGGTTTGATTTTTAAAATCATTTGCATATTTGTTTTTTTTTTTTTAAATCATTTATTAAAACATTCTTAGCATATAGATATTTTATAAGTTAGCGACTGCAAAATACCTAAAGATTTCTTTTGTAGGTGTTCTTATGGGGGCTTTGAGGATGGTCTTTATAATAATACCCTTTGTGTTTTAGACAATTGTTTCATGTGATTTGTGGTTGCCTGTATTTCAAAATTGTATAGGTTTTCGAAAGCTCTCGGATCTTCAAGTTAGATAAGCCAGCCTGTCTATACTTCATATTTAACAATCTGGATGAAACTTATTTGTTAAAAAATTAACTTTAATGCTGATTACTAGTAAAAGTCAATATTTCTGAAAAAAAAAACTTATTTTTGAACAATTTAGCACATAATAATTCTATGCAGCATTCGGGAACATTTAAATTTAGTTTAAGAGTGGCTTAATATAAGCTCTATTTGCAGTTAACAATCATATTATAATTTAAACTTAGAAAACATTAGGCCGTGTTGTTGTTCCGAGTTCCGACAACGTTACGATGGGTGCTTAAGATTAACGTAGTAGAACCGTTCCCAAACTTTATCCTTACTCTGTTATGTTCGTTTTCGTGAAATGATAATTCTCCAAGGACGATATTATCATAATATGAACTAATCTTTAAACTTGATTGTTTAATGCCACGAGTTTGAAACTTACATGCCCTTATCAGAGTGTCGGATAGTATTCGAGTTTGTAATTTCACATTGTAGTTGGTGATTTTTTATATTTGGCAATTGGTTAGTTAAGACCATCGTAACCGTACGACCGGAAATTCACCCAATTATTGTATGTCCTTTCCATTTCGTATTAAAAAATATCGATTTGTTAGCTCTGGCGTCCTGAAATCAGCACAGTTTTCTAGAAGAATACAACTTTTTTCAGCTCACAACGTCATTTCCATCATGAGCTATTGATCTTTGAAATATCCATTTAGCTGTTCAAAAATATGACAAGACGCCTTATTGTTTGTTCAACAAGTAAACAGATTTCTAAAAGAGAGTGTTGAAACTCGAACGAAGCTCGCTACTAATGACTACTAAGTAAGTTAATGCGATATTTTTAATGAAAAAACACAATTTGTAAAACACCACTTTTATTGAATTAATAACGATCGCCAACCAGGTTTCGCTTCACCGAAGCTTCGTCAGGGCTTATTATTAACTAAAGATAATTAGATACAGGCACATATATGTGTACATAAGTAAATAAAACAATGAGTGAAAGAGATACAAAATGAAAGAAAGAGACACATATAGAGTGGGATGGGACACATTATTTAGGAAGGATAAGTGGGGGGGGGGGGAGAGAGGAACAACTGAGATAACCGTTATTAATTCTATAAAAGTGGTGTTTTACAAATTGTGTTTTTCATTTAATATATAATGTCACACCCCAAAGTGTTTGCTTCCTTCGAAAAAAAAAAATAATAATGCGATATTGTTGTCTACGATAATTTTTAGGATTTAATTATTTAAAAACCATGACCTTTTTCTTTTTGTAATTTTGTACACATATTTATGTATGTTTACGAGAGATGGAAAGATTGATACCGGGATATTGAAAAGGGGAAAACTCCATTAACGGACTGAACGCGGTTGGCGCAAACAAAAAGTTGTCCAAAGAAGCGAAACTAGCAGTCCACAATGAGTGCTGATACCAACCCTGATGTATGGCAGTGAGGCATGGAACTGGCAGACGAAGGATGAAAGTAGACTGAATGCTGTAAAAATGAGATCTCTGAGACGAATGTGCGGTAAAACCATGTGTGATTGTGTGAAAAATGTTGAGATTCGTAGAATGCAAGGCTGATGTATGCGTAATGAGCAAGCTTAAGAAAGGGACGCTTAGATGGTTCGGGCATGTAGAGGGAATGAACGAAGAAAGGAGTGCAAGGATAAAATATGACGCGAATGTGAATGGAAGAAGAAGCCGGGGACGTCCGAGGAAGACATTGCACGATCAAGTTAATCAAATACTTGAGTCGGGCCATGTCAGAAGTCGGAATAACAGAAGAGAATGTATGAGACGATGTATGAATGTGAATGAAGCAAGAAGTGTATGCCATGATTGAGTTGTTTGCCGGTTGGTCCTCTCTGCCTACCCCTACGGGGAAACGGCGTGATGGTTAGTTAGTTAGTTAGTTTATTTTACCTTCCAGAACGTGTACAAATTTTGAGGAAAAAAAACTTAGGCCTGTTAACATGTGTTTTAGTATATTTGAATACAACGGTGCAGAGAAAACACACCTTATTAATAACCAATACCGTCTTCTGGAAGTTTTGTACTGCAAAAAAAACCAAATATATTCTCCATCTTTATGAGTTTTGTGACCGTTGGTAGAAGATTCGAATTTTTTTTGTTATGCTATGTTAAACATTTTATTTTCCATTTTAAAATTATTGTATGGGTTATTTTTATTTTTATGTGAATTCTGCACAAGAGTCCCAACTGCTCCCAACCATCTGGAGGCAGTGGGACTATGGCATCCCCAATTAGGAATGTTGTGATGCTGAAGGTAGTGGCGATGGGAAGGAGAAGGGGAAGAGGAAGGTGGGGAAATAACGGGCTATTCAGATCTGGTTACCAAACACGGCTAAAGCTATTTCAAGCAACGCTTCAATTCTGGATGGTGGTCTTTCACCAGGGCGATACTGAGAGTATCTTCCACCCTGGAATGTGCGCAAATATACTACATATTATTTTTAAATGAATTAATTGTGAAACAGCACAAATTAATTAAATAAAATTTACTTCCGCACGCCGGGATTTAATCCCGCGACCTTCGGATTCGTAGTTTAGAGCCTTACCCCTCGACCACGGAGGCCGTAAAAAAATAAAGTAAAAATGGTATCGAACCAGTTCGGCCTATTGGTTATCAAGATATACAAGATATAAATCTGCCTTTAAAGTTTTTGGATGAGGTTTAAATGAATTTATTGATGGTTTCCGGTTAATCAGCTAACCCAGAGCTAGAAACAGCTTCTTCCTCTCTCTCGTAAAATGGATTGTGGTCAAATTGGTGTTTCTCATTCAGTCCTCGCTGTTTGTTCCCTTTACGTTCTTGTTACATGTGTCCTTCTTATTTCTTCCCAGCTTCTCGCAGAGCTGCGTTTCGGCTCCATATACTCCTTATTACTTACTCGGCTAATTTTATGAATATCGCTATTCGTGTTGGACAGAACAGTATTATTGCATTATAAAATGCACCGCATTCTAAATCGTTTTTTGCAAATTCCTCGATAACAATACCGTCTTAATAAAACTTCCCAAAAAACCGTTGGAAATAAATACTTGATGTTTAAACTCGATTTAAATAACGTTTACTTGACTGCAGTCAGGGTATTTTTCAATACCCTGGCCACACACGAGGTGAATGAGAAACATTTGAGTAAATATGTCGCTCCTGTTGTCGCGTCTGTTTGTTTCTGCCTTTGTTACAATGTCACTTTAGATTGGAGACGACTCGAGTACAAAACGAAACCAGATACAGACTCGCAGACTACAGGGACAGGGGTTACATCCAAAATCCTCCTTTCATTGAATATTTGGATACAAGTCTTCAGGGACGCGGTCCCATTATTTGGCTTTTCTGGCGCAAACATTATTTTGTATATTACCTACCTACCTAACCTAAATCGTAATACATGTTTGATGGTGCATTTTGATTAACCCCGTGTTAGTGATTTGGGGTGTGACAAACCCCAACGTAATGTTTTTTTTTTTAAATCTATAGTTTTAATGTTTTTTCTGCCTTTTCCTATACCTTATAATATACCGTTTAAAATATAACTTATCAATAATATTTACGAAAAGTTATCAAATTAAGTAGAAATAATTGATGGGGTTTCTTGAACTTCACCTTACCAATGGTGTCCGGTTTTTTTCATCTCTCTAATGCTGGGTTAAACAAAAATTTCATATGGTGTTTCTAAATTACGTCTCCATTGAATTTCGTGGTCGAGCGGTTAAAATCCTCTACTATGAATCCAGAGGTTTGCGGTTCGAAACCACGCAAATCCATTTAATGAATGTGTTATTTCAAATTTAGTTAATTAAAAATAATATATAGTTTATTTACGGTACGTTTCAGAGTAATAGACGCTCTTAGTATCGTCCTGGTAAAAGACCACCATTCAGAATAGAAACGTTGGTTGAAATAGCTTTACTCGTATTTGGTGACCAGATCTGAATAGCCAAACATTTCTAACCCACCCTATCCCAGCGCCCTTGAGGTGATTTTTCACAAAACGGCGCTATACAAATCCAATTATTATTATTATTATCTCCTTCATTTCCCCACTCCCTTCAGTTCAACCTCAAAACATACCCCAATTGGGGATGCCATAATCCCACTGGCTCCTTGACGGCCCTTGACAATCTGCTTGTGCGGTATTCACATTACAAATGTTAAGCTTTTTGTTTTGGTAACCAACAAAATATGATAATTTGTTAATTTTTGGGGTTACTCTTAACGTTGACACTAAATTATACAGTATTTCATGTTTTATTTACCTGCTACCACCCCCACCCTTTATTACATTTCACGTAACACAAAACACCATTAAAGAGGTTGTGATAATTATGAAGGATAAACGGAAGGTTACAAACCACGCTAAATAGATTATACCATTAAAACATGAAAAGCATCACATAATTAGTCTGTTTTATTATGCATATAAAAAAACAGACTTGTTGAACCGTCGTCTTCTGCACGGGTAGGTTCTGACTCATTCCGCGGATGATTAATTTTAATTTGATTCGATCTCATCATAATTTCTCTATGCACAAAAAGTTGGTCTATACGGAATAACCTTTAGAACCAGACTGCCCCAACCCCGAGGATAATATGACCTATCCGAAACTAACCTCACACTCTGAAATTTGTTCAACATCCATCCCACCCCTCTCCCGCCCACCCCTTTCTGACAATCTCCACGGTACACTGGCTCTGAATGGAGCTGCAGGGTTTATTATATTCGTCCATACTGATGCAAACTCCGAAGGTGACTTAACGGCTTGGTTTCGCCAACAGGGCTTTATCATATTATCTCTACACGGTGTTGACTTTGTCAAATCTCCATTCGCTCGACGTCTTTGAGATTTTCGAGTTATACATATTTGCACTTTATAGGTCGGCGGTTATTTTAATTTACTTATATCAGATGGGTAGTACTCATACGTAGGGACCTGAAAAATTCGCGTTATTTTATGAGAAATATTGTGTTATTTTTCGGTGAAATTCGCGTTGTTTTTGGCGAAATTCACGTTGTTTTTGGCGAAATTCGCATTATTTAAGTGAAATTCGCCTTATTTTGGGAAAAAAAACTATTTTCCAGCAAAAGCGGAGATATTTTGCCATAAAAGTGGTATTATGTTCCCTTTTTGATATTTAGGAACAAAAGTGGTGCTTATTATTGGTTTATAATAATTAAAAATTATTTAAAAAAAAAATCGTCTATCATATATATTTTTTTGATCGAAAAAAGATCAACAGTACGCGGCGCTTTCGACAAGTTAGCTACGTTCCATTTTATAGCTATTCAAGCTTGTCGAAACTATAGACAAGGAAATATTTAGAGCATACAATAAGTTGTTTTCTTATTTTTCTCCCAGAGCAGTGCTCTAGTTGTGATTCTGTATTTATTATTACTTATGTGATGTATGATTTGATACAAAGTCATTAACTGAAAATTATTATTATACATAGTAATTTCATACAAAATTCAAGTCCAACATAATTTTGTATTCCCTTCTTTATTTATATTCTATTTATTTAATATTCAACAATTTTTATTTTTTTAAATTTTTATATGAATTCCCCACAAGAGTCCCAACTGCTCCCAACCGTTTGGAGCCAGTGAGATGGCATCCCCAATTGGGAATGTTGTGAGCCTGAAGGCATTGGAGAGGCGAAGAAGAAAGGGAAAAGGAAGGTGGGTAAATACCTGGCTATTCAGATTTGGTCACTAAACACGGCTAAAAGCCATTTTAAGTAACGTTTCAATTCTGAACGGTGGTCTTTCACCAGGGTGATACTTAGAGTATCTTCCACGCTGGAATGTGCGCAAATATACTACATGTTATTTTTAAATGAATTAATTGTGAAACAGCACAAATTAATTAAATAAAATTTACTTGCGCACGCCATGATTTGAACCCGCGACCTTCGGATTCGTAGTCGAGAGCCTTAACCCACGACCATGGAGGCCGTCATTCTTATTGTTTTCAAATAAATGCATTCTAAAATGATTTGGATGGAATATTACTTTCTTATTTTAAAATTCCACAATATCGCGTGAAAGATACGTACATTCGTGGTTATTTACCGGAAAATAGCGAATTCCTCGTCGTTATACTCGTGAAAATGGCGAAATTCGCGTAAGAATGACAAAACGCGAATCTTTCAGGTCTTTACTCATACATAATAGACGTAAGGGCAGATATGACTTGGAAACATGCCGAGTGTCGCCGATCTATGACCAAACTGCACGGACTACCAAAGCGACAGAGCCAATGAAAGTATAGAACTATTCACATCTAGCAGCACCGCGTAGTGCAGGCACAACACAGCCGCGAGTATTTACAGTACAATACACCGTGCAGCACAGCACAGACGCGAATACGACTATAAATGCAACTGTCAACTGAGCGTCAGCGTCCGCCACAACATGTTTGAGAATTTTTCAATTCTATTCGCATATTTATTATTATTTTATAACCTAAGTTCGCTGACCAATTCAATAATTTTTTTCGTTGTTCTTCTTCTTGGTTTTAGTGATATCTGTGTCTGTTGACGCCAAATGACGGCTAACGGTGATGTGTTAAAAACTAACTGCACAGGCGCAGCCCCTGGTGCCGGACCACCATCTCCGTCAAAATACTCTAACCGACAATCTCGGAATAACAGAAGAGAATGTATGAGGCGTTGTATGAATGTGAATGAAGCAAGAAGTGTATGCCAAGATCGAGTTGTTTGGCGGTCCGTCCTCTCTGCCTACCCCTGCGGGGAAACGGCGTGATGGTTAGTTAGTTAGTTAGACAATCTCGGCCGATGCTGGCCCGTACATGCGTTACACTTACGTACGCTGTAATATGTATGTGCTCATAGATAATGTAAGCAACTGATGTTGTCGTGTCTGCATTGTACTGTTCTGCACTGCGCTGTGATGGTAGGTGTGAATAGACCTTAATGTATTTGGTGTGTTGGTACAATGAAAGACGGGGCGCCGATGTGCGTAGTTGCGATTTGTAGTAGTATGGGTGAATGATGTTGGTGACACCTTTGTGCGCGCGGTTTCTCTTTATTAAATTTTTGGGAAAGAGGGAGGGGAATCGGACCTAACATGGCAATCCTTTATAAAAAATAGGGAGATGAGGTCGTTGCTTTTGGAATGATAATGTTTTTATAAATGG
Source organism: Halesus radiatus (assembly GCA_022606495.2). Taxonomy (NCBI): domain Eukaryota; kingdom Metazoa; phylum Arthropoda; class Insecta; order Trichoptera; family Limnephilidae; genus Halesus; species Halesus radiatus. Next base: position 225,754 of record JAHDVE020004839.1, on the reverse strand, counting down.
GAAATAATGAATGTCCTCAAGGTGGATTAACATATTCTCTATTCAAATTTGAGGGAGTTTACTGAACCACGGTTTCCTATAACTTTACATTCTCGTTAATTTCACTGGAACTGCAGATATACTTACTTGATACAGCAGCTAAGAAACGAAACGCCGGCAAACTTTTTACACGAAGGTTCTATTTTAGTAGGATTATGCAGGGGATTAGTTCTGTTGCCGGGTTTTCTTTATTTTATTACGTTTTAAAGTTATATCGCAACGTCGAAATATGGGAAATTCTACGTAAATCGTTATTTTATTTTATGTTTTTCGTGGAATAAACCAAACCCCGCTCTTATTTCGCACCTGCTTACTGTTTTAATTGTCACTTGACATCATTTTTAAAGGGAATATAAACTCCAAGGATTTATATAGTGTCTGGAGTCATTAAAATGTTTGTTTAGTGTCGCTCTTATTTAAACATAGAAGTAATTCAATGGCTTCCCTCGAGATTCATGAACATTAATGTTGACATTATGGAAGTTAACAAAACTCGGTTCAGTTGCTATTTTTACAATATTTATTCCAAGTCGTGTCAGATATGCAAAGTGGCATTATTCACGGGACATAAAATTTACGGAGTTGTGTGAGAATGGTACGTGGAATCGGGGAAATCCACACAAATATCGGATGTGCTCTCGCATTACCGAATTACAATAACCGTACCTGCATAATGTATGCACTAGCCGAGCACATCATATTTTCGTCTGGGTTCTCCGGGAAACGCAAATCTTGTAATAATGTTGTAGGGAATATCCTTTATGGCTCGTGGCTACGGTGGGATTTACAACAAAAGCTTCCGTTCTTGGGATATCTGGCTAATGTTGACGCAATTTTTCCCTTTCTTCCATGCTACTGAGAATCGCTGCGGATGCGATATTTCAGAAGACATAATTCATGGTTTTCAGTAGAACTTTTGCATTATTCGTCCATACATTTTTATCGTTTGCGGGACCATGTTTAGATACAGATAGTATTCCAATTTTATAGGGTTCGAACTGATCCTTTTCAATGGTCTTGTACTTGAAAGATGTATTGGTATGGTCCCGCCATACTTTCGATTCCTTTCATTTTAAATGAGGTCTTTAAAAAAAAGCTGTATTTTATGCTCCCGTATTTTGCCTTCGGGTCTCTCTCGTTTTCGATTCATTGTTCAAGTGGATTTAAAAATATTGGTTTTGCTTGTTGATATACAATATAGAACCCCTTTCAGAATTGATAATCCCACTCTTAACTTTAAAACCTTCCAATTCAGTTTTTTTCGTGTTTTTGTCGTTTATTTTATATTTATTCATTGTTTTTGTGTTTAATTCGTAGAACTCCATTTAATTTTTTTTTTAATTTTATGTAATACAAATTTAATAATGTTATTATTAATGCATATAAAAATTCTTGCAGAACTTAATAATAACATTATTAAATTTGGTTTACATTAAATTTGAAAAAAAAAAAGTTTTTATACTTTAGATATGCAAGCAGGAGTAGGAGTAAAGATTATAATCGGTTACATGTATAAAATACGATGTTTTCTTTTCTATTTTAGTTCCCTTGAACGAGAAAATTCATCAGTCGTTACTGCGTTGGTAGGTACTAACGCAATCGAATTCCGAAATCATAATCGTCTATTATGATCATCGCTATAAACAATAATGTATTTCACAACCCTATCATTTCTGGTTCCATAATAATTCATCCCCTACATTCCCGATAGTGCCACCTCAATAAAGAAATTAAATCCTTTTGGTCCGCATGCGAGGGGTGGCTTTATGAGGAGGGGTCTCGTCAATTGCGCACAATTACAACTCTGAAGTTGCACTGGACACAGTCTAGTTCTAGTATGCACCGATGCGGTATGCACTGTACGAGAATACAGCTGACTGCAAAAGGAAGTGTGAAATTACCGATGCGCTGTACTTTGACAAAGATAAACGCCGAGGAATTTAAATCTTCCAGTTTATTAGGCTGAACACTGAATATTCATTTTCTAGTTTTATAATATTAGTTTACTTTCCTCAACACTGTTTATTTCTTGATATGTAATCGTATTTGCTAATTGACAAATATGGATTAAGCAACTTTTCGTCTTGTGTTTTTCTTGACACTTGAATGTATATTGTAAAACTCAATAGCTTATGCTCTAAGTGCGATCTGAATATATTAAATTTGGCTTTCAATTTTCAGTTTGGAAAAGCTGAGAAAATTGCATGACGCCAGAGCTCGCCGTTAGAGCGTTTTCACTACTTGAAACGAACATGCATATTAAGTGATTAAGTGTTATTTTGTATGAACCACTATTTAATAAATAAATATCAATTTTCTAATTTTATATTAATTGTTAATAATTTTATAATAATGTCATTTATTTTTACATTAGTATTCAATTGTTTACCTTCTCTCATCACTTGTTGTTAATTTTCGCCTGTGTTTATAATATGTACATATTTATGTAATTTTTTTCCTCCTGTATACTTTTTTCCTGATGAGGGAACCATTGGCTTCGAAACATGTTGATGTTTATTTTATTAAATAGTGGTTTATACAAATAACTCTTTATCATTTAATTGATAGTGGTGGCACGCATTTTACCCTAATTTTATAACAAAGACTTTCCCCTAAGAACATTTATTTAGATGTGATTTGTAAAGTAGGTTTACTTAATGTTAAAAGTAATAGCTCAGTTGGTTTAATGTGCAAATTTATATAGTTATAAATTCCCTTAATATATAATATTATTTGTGGAACCGTCTATCTATAATATTATTTGTGGAACCGTCTATCTATCTGTCTTCTATTTATTCGATTCTACCCCTAGCTAGGCTTTTACATTTTTTTATTATGTAGGTACCTTGAGCCTGACATGGCACGATCAAGTGAATCAAATACTCGAGTCGGGCCATGTCAGAAGTCGAAATAACAGAAGAGAATGTATGAGGCGTTGTATGAATGTGAATGAAGCAAGAAGTGTATGCCAAGATCGAGTTGTTTGGCGGTCCGTCCTCTCTGCCTACCCCTGCGGGGAAACGGCGTGATGGTTAGTTAGTTACCTTGAGCCCTGACCTTAAAAATTCGGTGGAACACAAATTTGCCATACAGAATTTAAAATATCGACCCGAAAAAAACTTTTTTTTTAAATGTTTTTATTTGTATATTTTTCTTTATGTAATTATACTACATAGCAAATGTGATATATTTTTTAAAAGGTACGATAAACCCACAAATAATTTTCTAAGCTGCCTCTAAAATTATGAAAATTGTTTTTTTTTTTCATGGCCTATACTTCATAATTTAAAACAAAAATAAGCAAAATACTTCTCGCAAGTACTAGATATTTACTAAACCTTTAAATGATTAAAAAATATATCATTTAGTTTGGATGGGTATTTTGGCCTCAAATCCAAAATTAAGTTATGTATGAAATAGTCAGCGCAGTCATTCCTCTTAGGGGCTCTAGTTATTTGTTTATTTTTAAACTAAAATCTGGTTAAGTGGGCGTATCAAAGGTTAGTCTTATGTCCAATTCTGAAGATAAAATTTCGGCTTTTTATTTTGAAAGCAAAAATTTGTAAAGGTCAATTTAATTGTTTGGTTCGCATTTCGACATGGTAACATTCGACCTTCTCAATCCTTACGAGAACGCGTACATTCGCTTTGCGTACCATTTTAACACAACTTGAACTGGTGATATATATTTGGACTATCGTCTCAACGTGATTTTTTCAGACCGGTCTTACGTCCCCTCGCACTGCGGTAGCTTGGTGCTATCGGAATACCCAGGCGAATGTACAGTCTACAAGTCGTGTACTATATGACCACTTAGCCGTTGAGTCTCGCTGTTAGCTCCTTTGTCCGGTTAATTTCAAGAAGACGTGTGTTTTGCAGCCTTGTATTGCAACCTTTGAAGGATAATCTGCTTCTTCATTTGGGGATTTATTTGCAGTTAATTAAGTCTAAAAGCTAATATCGTACTTACAATTACACATTGCGCAAACTATTTCCTCTTTCTTTAAATATGTTCCTGCCCACTCTCTTAATATCCCTTAAATCTGATTTTCACTTACTTATTTTACCATTGCACCGTATCCACACATTCCTTGCCTTTTTCACATTCATACATCATCTCATACATACCATTCTGCTATTCTAACTCTTGAGTATTAACATGTCCCGACTCAATTTGATTAAGTTGATTATTTAGCACTTTAAGCGGATGCTACATGTTATTCTCGTAGTCTCTTGTATTGGAAAAAAAACTCACCCATTACTTAACCTAATTTTTTCTTTAAATTATATTATATATAATGTACTTGATGGTTTCCATTGTTCGTGCATAAATTGATTCCAATCGTGGTGAAACCTTGATGCAATTGTTTATTTGACCATGTCTGTATTTCCTTTCGCCCTTTTAAAATGTACGTATATCCAGCCAACATCGTAAAATAACATGCCAATAAACGCACTGAAGTCTAATTTATTTCTTGCGTATTCCGTTTTTCAACATATTAAATCAATGATTGTGTTTTGAACAATGATTATGTACCTGAATAATATTATGCAATATTTTCCAGCTTATCGACATAGTTCTTTGTTCAGAATTAATAATTTTTTTTTCCTACAGCATTTTTTCATGTGAGATAAATACTGCTGCCCTTCTCAATGAAAATGTAATATAATGTTAAGTTACCAGCTACTTATCCCCTTTCCCCAAGTCATCCCACACTTATCCCCGTTGCTCTAATCGTAGTTCACAGCTTGATAACAGTACCCACTCCATGGCATTGAAAGTAAAAGGGGAGAACTATAATATAATGGAAAGAAGTACATAGAAGAAGCGGTAACCTTCTATCTACGCGTTCGTTTATTTGATTAGTCATTACTGTGCCATTTACTTGCCACCCCTATCCCCATTCTCCATCAATATCCATCCCCTCATCTCTTTTCTGACGTGTAACATTTTATGTAATCCGTTTTTCTCTTTGTGTTACTTGTACAAGCATAATTATACCCGAAGGACATTATTCATTGATATATGAAACTAATACCTAACTACCAATTTAATTGTGTTTTTCCTATATTTAGAAATTCTCTATTAAACGCTTTTATGAATTGATGTATGGGGAAAAGTATACATTTTTTTCCTTTCCTATTTAAGGGCGTTAATGTGGTCAGCATTGTCATACGTTGTTCTTTTTTAGGTTCGGGGAAGACGATCTCTGATGATTGTGGGTCGTTGAATTGTTGAAAAACCGTATCTTGAACTCACCAAAGCTAAATTATGGAGCATCTTTATCCGCAGAGTAGTCTCCGTCTTCCATTGGTTCCTGTTATTTGATCCCACCCCCCTTTTTTTTCTTTTATAATTATTTGGTTAAGAGTAGGTATGTGAAATTGTGAAAGACAAATTTTGACTTACATTCTTTAGAAGTTGTATGCACGTTGAAGTTGACTGGCAAGTATAGTGCGGTGTGCGATCGTAATCGATCCGATCATTTTGATCCTATCACGAACCACCAATGATCGATTGGGTCAGTTTTTTTTTAAAAGATTCGATCATTTGATCGGTGAGCTGTCGGCTCAATCAGCACCTGTGATGGGCCTGGCGAGCGATTTTTGTGGACCGAGCGTCTCGAATATCGTTATTGCGACAGAGAAGCAGAGATCGTTGATTCCTGAAATATACTCTCATTGCAGTTCCAGCTACCGGAGACTGATATGGAACCGTTTCTTTTCCAGTTACATCTCTATTTCTCTGTTGCGAGAACGAGCCTCGTTACGTCTGGTCTACACAATCATTATATCTATGGTCTCCGCCAACACGGTACACGGTACATTACACGGGCGGCGAATCTATATATATATATGGCATTTTTCTATGTTCTACGCCTTCTGTGGTCTACGTTATCGGTCCTTTTGACCCGATCACTTCGTCAGTGGGTCGTGATCGACCCGGATCGTGTGAAATGATCGATCGACCCGGGACTACGTTGAGGTATACTTACGATGTTGTTTGTGATATCATATCATGAAGTCTCATGTTCCACGGTTTAATTAAGCGATTTCAGACATTATGCTAACGACACACTTAAGAGCTCCCATCTGTTAGAGTATTAGCATTTGAAACAAAGCCACTTCTTTGCGTTGTACCACCAGCCACGTTATTAGCGTAATTCCACCCTGAATATGTATTGTTCTCGCTATTCAAATAGCACTCGACTTCACAGTCAACCAATAAAATGGTGTTTCAAGGTTTTTCATGGAAGCTTTGTAACTTCTTGTTACATTATGTGCGGAGGTTGTACGAGTACGATATTGTATCGCAGAGAAAAAAACTTGGCCTTTCTACTTCCCATACAAGTGTAATGTATAACTGTATATATATATGTACTCGTATATGTACAATGCACATACCTACAAAGCTATTCGACATAATGAAACAATAAAATAGAAGATGGAAAGATACACAATGTGAAAGGAGTGTCTCCTGCTCTTATTCTTTTTTGATCTAGGCGAGTTTTTTTGTAAGTCGGAAATTGAAAAAAAAATTAAAAAGTTTTCTTATTATTTATTATCAATTATCGCTTGACAATAATAGACGTCTTTGAGCTAATTTCTCAGCGGAATTTATCAATATAAGGTGGCTCCCTTATCAGACACAAGAACTCCTCTTTTCTGATAAGGTATACACCACCAATAATACCCTTTTATTAAATATTTTGTAAAATACTTGTAATGCAATTTATAAGTTATAAGAAAATGTATATATATTTTTATTTCATCAGTTTGTAAGTTATGTATGTTGACTAGGTCTGAATAACCAAATACTCCAATCATGCTCCTATCCTCTCGCTTCGTCGATCAGTGGCTTTCTGTGATTTTTGCGACTTTTCTCGAATTTCAATTCTAACAAACAAACTCCGTATCTTTATCTTTATTGTTATATATAAACTAAAGCTCCTACTCCGGCTAAAAGTAAGAATTGTTTTAATTTTTAAAATATAAAAAAAAAATCTTGTTGAACATTTGATAAATATTGTAAACAATTTGCCATCTTATCTGAATTTTTACAATATATGGATATTCCAAAGCTCATGTTTCGAGTTAATGAATGGTTCATTTAAAAATTCCGGATAGCAAAACCTCGACAAATTTCATATCGCCACAACACATTGCTCCAGATATTCTGCTGTATAGTTAAGATCTACGAACTATACATATTAATTTACCCCTTGGCCCTAATCATCCTGGCCTCCTCCCGCGTCCCATGGGCGCCCGGGCCCGCTGCGAGGACTAGGGCATTCCATTTCCTCGGGGGCCGACTTAATGGGAGGAGTGGGGTGAAACGCAACAAGGCTATTCGATCAAACCTTCTTGTATAAAGGCCTAGCCTAGGCACTGACCAAGATGGCTACCGGTCTTGGAAAAATATTATTTATTAGATATTTATGTGTGGATGTTTATTTATTTACTCATGTTCTAGTCACTAATGCTAATGACGAAGTGGCTACGAATAGGTAAATATGAAAATTTATAAAAATAATTGTATATTGTTATATATATAAAAAAACTAACATACAAATTTATGAATTCAACCGTCCATTGATATATATATATATATATTGCCTAATCGGGTGGCAATATCGTTTCTTAAGAGGAACGGTTGCGCTGCCTGTTTCATATATAACTTAATTTTGGTTTTGTTGCCAAAATACCCATCCAAACTGAATTATATATTTTTTTAATTAAAGGTTTAGTAAATATCTAGCATGGATGAGAAGTATTTTATTTATTTTTGATTTAAATTATGAAGTATATGCAATGAAAAAAAATCAATTTTCATAATTTTAGAGGCAATTTAGAAAATTATTTGCGGGTTTATTGTATTAAAAAAATATATGTATATTATATTTGCTATGTAAATATGATTATGTTAATAAAAAAATAAAAACAAAACATTTAAAAAAGGTTTTTTCGGGTCGATATTTTAAATTTCTAAATGTGTCATATTGCCATAGTGTGGCAATACTATTTTTTTTTCATTCTATTTTGTACAATGGCACTTAACATAAGCTAAACTTGTCAATTCGACTGCCCTAAAACGGGTTTTTGTTCCCAGTTGGGCAGTCAAAGCTTTCTAGTTTTTATTGTTTAATAATATTAGAAATAAATAAATAATATACGTCAATTTTATGTTCCAACGTAAATTGGTCGATTTTAATTTAATTTGAAGTCCTCCATAATGCTTATTTTAATACTTTAATTTTATACTTCATTATATTTTCAAAGTAGATGGAATAAAACTTTTTTTTAAATCGCCGTTAACCCCCAAATAATTGTTAAAGTTGCCTCTAAAATCGCGAAAAATCAATTCCTTTAATGGCCTATATTTCATAATGTAAAATAAAAATAAATAAATTACTTTTAATCCGTACTAGACATTTACTATGTTTTTTGATAAAAAAAAAGATCATTAGGTTTCGGCCAGTATTTTGGCCTCAAATCCAAAATTAAGTTTTGTATGAATCAGGCCACGCAGCCGTTCCTCTTAATTCGAGAGTAATTAAAAAGGAGGAAACATAAAATCGTGAAGTAGGTAGGGCTCAATAGGAAAATATTATTTAGCACAAAAGTAATAATATTTTTGTTCGACAATTTCATTTGATTGTAATTTAATGGGGTGTGTATTTGTGTTTCTACATCCGTATGTTCTAGCTTGTTTCACTGTTATTTTTCCATACAATACGATTCAATACACTTTAAATTATGGTGGAATTACATTTTAATCTGTTTATATATAATCTTTATGAACAAGTGGAAAAGGGTTACAAAAGGTTTTAAATGTAAAAAAAATCGTATTCTTTATATTATTTTGAATTTGAATGCTCTTTGTGTTTTCCAGTTTCATAGAATTAAAGAATAATTATTATAGAGCTTAAATTATGTTCAACAGATGTAATACAATTTTTCTGGTATCTTCTAGTCGTGGTGTACAAACAAGTTTTCAGGTAATACCCAAATGATTTCCAGGACCCCGGTCTACAATTAATACAGAAGGGGATCTCTTGGAAGGTGTCACATTATATTTAAAATACGTTGAATATGAAAACCATGCATCTGGGTCCAGAAGTTAAGAAATACCGTTGCATAAGAACCTCCATTAAAACACTTTTATATGTAACTATTTTCCCTCCGTTCTTTTGTGAAAAGCAGCAAAACCTTGAGAAAAAAAGCATTCCTTTCAACTAACATCATTAAGAAAGCAACTTTATTTGTTTGTGTCGGAAAAGAAGATTGCTTTCCACGGTATGAAGTTTAGAACCTTTTAATATTAAATCCGAGTGCATCTTAATTATGGCATCTTGCATACAAAGCTACCCTTCTTTTGTACCCTTCCTCTTCTCCCGGTGGCGGGGTTTAAATACGGGAAGTCCCGCCGAACCTGCGATAGTTTCCCGCGATTTTCCGGCGAATGCACGTGTGGCTGCACCGCACTGCACTGCTTTACATCGGAACTGCCCACCGACCACTCGCTTTTACTAACTTCACTTGTCACGTATTTCACAACATCGATATTCAAAAACTTCCTAATTGCTATTTTTTTTATTACTTTGTGTATTTTAAAATATTTTTTTCTTATTAAGTTATTGTCTTTAATGTTTTTATCTTATTATGCTTTTATCTTAAATATTTTTTCTTATTAATTTTTGTCTTCATTTTTGTTTGTATTACTAATCCTTTATCGTATAATGTTTTTATTTTTTTAATTAAGTAATCTTTTACGGTTTTTTATAAATTTTTACTCACAATTTTTTTTTATCTTTAGAATAATCGCTTCCGTCTTTTGGTGTTTCCGTTATAATATTTTTCAAATTCGTGTTCCAAAGTTCTTAAAGGCTGTATTATTACTTTAAGGACAACTTTATAGCGGCCTTCCTTGTACTTCTTGAGTAAGTAATAATTTTGTTGAATTGTTTTCGTAAATTGAGTAAAGAATACTTAGGAACATGAGTTATGTCTACATAAAACGATCCAACAACTTTTTAAAACTCTTTTTAACTCTTCATTACTTTAAATGTTTTGAAAGGGGTTGCGTAAAATATTAATTTGAAGATATATACCCTCTTAAATAAATAATGTTCGTATGGTGAAAATGTATCGTTTATGTTTGAATTCGATTTAAAACTAATATCTGATAGCTTTAAGTATTCTTGCAAACTTGGAAAGCCCAATTTATTGACTACCTTCCAAAATGCCAAAGTTTCTTGTGGTCTCAACATTGATAACACTGTGATTAATGTCTTATTTTATTGACGTATTGAACACGAACTCCTTATATTTGCTCGGTGTAGAACCACAACGATCAGACCTTTGTTTTTTATTTGATAAGGTGTATTTCTTCCTTCTTGTCTAACATTTTAAATTAGCAATAGAGCACCTCTATTTAGTGTAGAGGTATAATTTATTATTATATGTACCTTTTTATTGTTAAACCTATTGACGTCAGATTTTATTTTGCATTTTCCGGGTTTGAAATAGTTCTCCGTCCAGAGTAATAATATAAATGCAAATATCCCGAATGAATTGTACCCGTAAAAGCTCATGTCATCTGTTTGCATTGCTAACATATTCATCATAAAAGTTGTAGTAAAATTTCTGACCGAAACACGAAGTTTGCAATAAAGCGTCCGTATTCCTGACAAAGGAACTATTGCATCAGAAACGATATGCACAAAAGTACCGCTCTGTTTTTTCTGTTATACCTTGTTCACGAACGTCAATAAAACTGGGAATAACCCAGCGTTATTGCCTTGTGCCAAATATTCGACAATAACAGACGGTCCAGCATGCAAAATAAAGATGAACGTATCAAACGGTGGATTTGCATAATTTCCTACTTACAAAGCCATCAGTCCATGTTTGCTGTCTGTCGGAGATGATACCAGATTGAGCTCGCGGCCAAGGGTTCGCCGTTGCTACGGGTATAAGCACGAGTACAAGTCCAGCCCGCCATGCTTCCGCCTCGGTTTACCTCAACACTGTAATGTTTTCCTCAGTCTGTATGTAGCGCACAGTTGAAGTAATTTGCATACAGATGCATTTGGTCATCTCCTTGGCGGCTAAATATATCCCGCGTAGAAGTTTCAATAGATTTTGCTCTGTTTTAGTCTGCTTAGTTACGGTTCTCTAGTCTCTAGTCTCAGTTCCACCGGAGGACGTGCCGGGAATGGGATCGCTGATTGTAGACAGTTTCTTGGACGAGCCGAATTTGATGCTCCCCTCGCAATTTTATGCGATAGTTGTTCAGATAAGCGCATCTATAAAACTTGTCTTGGAAGTTACATATTATGTTGCCTTAACTCTCGCCGTTCTGGCACTTTGCTCGTGTTGCCTCTCGTTAAACGCGGGAAATGAATTATAGTGCAGGATTATTATTCTTTAATTTAGCAAAAGGTTATCTCTTTTATGGCCACTCCGTGTGTAAGCGCGGTATTCTTTTCGTGTTAGTTTAGCGAAATGTTGCAGTCTTGATAAATTTAATTGGAATCTACTACCAGCACTTTATCCCCAAGCTTTATATGCATCACTTTATGATCCGTTTTAATATTTAAGCTTCACCTACCGCGACGCTGAAGCACTTTATTGTTATCGCTGTTTTACCCCTCTTTTTACTTGTATGCAGAATAATATTATTCAAAGGTTTTCTATTATCCGATCTACCGCAATCTTATACACTTATTCCAAGGTACGTAGTTCAGTTAAATTTAAGAAATATAATATATTACTAATCACGTTACATATTACATCATACAAACGAGTTCACTGTTAAGTTCGCTTTTCGAATCAATTTGTATTATGTTTATTTAGAAGCACATAAAACCGCAGCCTTTGTACTCCTTTAAAGGCGTGATTAATTAATCAAAATGTGCTAATATGGAGGAATATATAGGAGTAGCAGCGGCAACACCACAATTCCATTAGCAAGTGGGAAACAAGCACAATAAACCGGAGTTTACTTTAACAGGTGCAATAATACAATCAAAACGAAGCAGCGTGGATAATAAAAGCTGAGATAAACCTAATATAAAGAAAACCCATGTAATAGAATAAATCCCTTGTAGTCTCTCCCCACCCCTCCTCCCCCACATGTTGTGTATATATACCGTAGTTTAAGATTAACTTTTACCAGTCTGAAGATGGCTTTAACAAGCTGAAACCGGTCACGGAGAAATAAAATAAAAGTGGAAATTAGTTTCATATGTGTGTTATTATATCATTATAAACATTTCCATTTGATCATTATTGCACCTGCACGTATTGTGAAAACACTTGCTGTATAATCTTTGGTTCAAACATATTTTCATGTATAAACACCACATTTAATTGGTTTGTTTCGTTTCTTTCTTCATTCGAATATATGGACAGGGTAGAAATACCTGATTCTCAATCGTTTCTCACGATACCTTGACTTTTGCAGTTATCGCGCTCGTCTAAACCACGACGATTCACAGTTTCCAAGATGTAGTACTTGGATAACCGAAGAATATCTGCAGGTCCACTACACATTTTTTTTTTTAATGCTCTGTCTACCTTAAACTGTCCGGAACTCCTCTAAAGTATTCATTTGCGAGCACCTAACAGGCATGCCTAGCAGGAAACAAAACATACAGCCTCTTTCGATGCAACTCAATTTTTTCGCAAACTGTTTTATTTATTCAATTTATTTTTAATAACTTATTAAAGTTTATAAACCTCTTTGTAATATTTAATCATTGAAGAAGATAATATTAACATATCCTAAATGAAACACGAAACCGAAAAAAAAACATAGAAAATAAAAAAAGATATCAGTCGCATCTGGGACTCGAACCCAGGACCCCTGTCTTACCGGGACAACCGCTTTATCGACTAATCTAATGAGACTAGTTCAATTTACGCCACCCTTCATCGATATCATGCCTCAAATTTCAAGTCAATATTATACCCCATTTTAAAATCCTATATTATCGGCTGCTATCTTTATGATGATTACAAAGTTCTTCCTGAACTTGTTTTATTTATCCTTCCTCCTAAACCACCCCCTTTAATCCAGCCGTGTCTTATTGTTTATGCGGCATGTTTCCCGCGTCTGTTTTTATTTATTTTTGTAGGATCAATCGATGATCGTCATTAAACTAAAATACCTAACTTACCCAATGGCTAGAACGCCCTATTGTATCATTTTATGTATTTATTTTTTTATAGAAAGAGATATAGACAGTAATATTAAATCATTATACGAGTACGTTGCCTGAATCTCAACTATTTCTCACATATTAACATGATAACGGATAAAAAAACCTTTAAAAATAATATTTATTAAATACAAATTTATAGAGAAAATATAAAATAATTTAAGATTGTGTTACACACAAAAAAGTCTAAATAAAATAAGTAGCAGAATGTAAATAAACTTTACAAATATTTTTTACAAGAATTTAAAGGGAAAAAAAATTATTAAATTAAAAATATTTAACTTTTCGTTCCGATTCTGTATTGCTTTGTTCTCGATTATTTGCCCAAGAGCTTATATTTTCAAAGATTTTATCATTTTTTTTTAATATGGCATTTTTATTCTCTGGGTTTTTTAGCACTGCAGATAGTATCAATCTCATCTCATTAGCGAACGAAGCAACTGCAAACAATTGTAATGCAACAACCTTCATCACTCACGTCAGTTCATTATCAGCGGGAATGGGTATTAAGTGAATATTATACTGATTTTGGCACAGCCAAAGAGATTAGCACCAGTTTGTTGGCGTTAAAATCCAAGGAAATGATAGGTCAAATATGATTTAAGATTCTCACGGTCAGTGCCTAGTATTATGCTGCGTGATTTATGGGGTATCAAGCCGTTATGTGTTTCCTTCTATTTGGTCCAACGTTCCGTACAGTCTCGCAGTGCCTGACTTCGGGGTAGATGATGTTTGCGGCGAATTAAACAATATAAGAATGTATGCAGGAACGAAAGCACATTTAATATACTCATTTTGGATATAGCACTTTTGGAGAACCTTGAAGATTGGAATTGACTTCAATATAAACTAAAACAGAAGTTAGTTGAACAAAAATTCAAATTTCAACCTTCTGTTTTTGCATGTTTGACAGTTTATTCTGGAACCATTTCACTTTCCGGAACTTCTGTAAATCTTATTAACATCCTCTTTAAATCTCGGTAGAATGGTGCATTATTTCCAAGGAATTTTCTAGCTTACCCTTCAGGTAATAATTTACATAAATTGCGCAATCAAATTAGTAAAATTGTTGACTTTATCCATAATGCTAATGGTTGTATTGTTTGTTGCAGGAGTTAGTTGCGGGTGCTGAGCGCGGGCGGCGCCATGCAGCGGTAACGCCAACGCAGCGGACACCCTCATGGACCTGAAGCACGAGCTGCTGTACCGGCCGCCGGACACGGCCGCGCTCATGATGGGCGCCGTGAAGGCGGAGCCCGAGGGCCACGGCGCGCCCTCGACGTCTGGTCGGGGCGGCCCTTTCAGCGGCGTGGGCGGCAAGCGGCCGCGGCCCGACGAGTGGATGGCGGCGGGCGCGTCCCCCGCCGCGGCGCCCCTCACCCCCTCGCCCGGTCCGCCCTCGCACTCCTACACGCACCAGTCCAACGGGTATTCCTCGCCCATGTCGTCAGAAAGCTACGACCCCTACAGCCCCAATGGAAAGAACGGTAAGTCCTCCATTCTAATCACATACTATATTATCCAACACATTTAACGGATTGTGGTGGGAATACTGTCCTTGTTCTACCGGTATTTTAATCGAAGATGCTCTGAGGAACTGCCGTCATTGATCCCTTGCCACCGGTGCATAGTCGGGAAATACGTAAAACGCGCACCCAACATTTGCACACGGTTGACATTTGTCACATGAGTACGGGTCGCTTCTACGACTCGTTCTTATGTTCAACAGCTCGGCTGTGGAATGATCTGCCGACCTCTGTGTTTTCTCCATCCTACAACATGGGTCTCTTCAAGACCCAAGTTCACTCATTCCTATCCTCTAAAATACCCTTCACACAGCATCCCCAAGGATGTTATAGGCTCACGGCCTCCTGTACTGCAGAGGCACTGTAAAAAATCCAACTTTCAAAATGTGATAACTCGACTGTGTTTTAATCAAAGGCGTTATTTCACACTTTTTAGTTATGCCTTAGTGTAAGCATAACTGCCATGCCTTTTTTCTTGGCGGTTGTTACATTTAAAATTTGTAAAAACGCTGATATGGGCCGAGAATCTGCGGGGCAATTATTTGTAGTAATTATGTAAAATGTGATCGGGGTTCAAATAAATAACGCATAAGTTTGCTTTTCAAAAAGTGTGAAATAACACCTTTGACCACAAATAATAACGTCACAATTAATAGAATTGCCCTAAGTACCACTTCGACGGCTGGAGGCAAAGGTCACCTGACACCCATTTTGGCACCAGTTCACTATCTTCCACGACCGGACCGGTTTCACCCTATCACGGGCATCCTCACAGTTGACACATCCTGACAGTTTCAAAATTAGAAATAATTTATAAAAAGGGTTGAACTAATTATTCGGTTGTAAATAAGCCGAAACCTTTTTACTTATTTGCTGTTTTACTTTAGGGCATCTCGATGTATTATTTATCTCTATTATTTTCTCTATTTACAAAGCGCACTCGAAGTGAAATAACACAAAAAATGTTAAATGCTTTGTTATTATTATAATATTATTTCCTGTGTAGGGTACTCTAATATAGACTGGTTTGCTTATTAAATCTTTCAAATATGCAGTAACGGATTTACCGAATAGCTAAATAATCTAAGATTTTGAGCCACAGTGTAAAATAGGCCCCATCTCAGGCTCCTGTAAAACAGTGTAGCTTATAGGCTAGAGAGAAAGTAAATCTGATAATGCATACATATTTCCATGATAGACATCATGAAATAATTTATGGAAATCCTTTCAAGATAACTTCACTTATATTTTTTGCAATTTGTCGAGAAATTATTATTATCTGCTAGGTTTATATTATTTTTCCGCGTGACATTTTGCCCTTCGAAGACATTGTCACACTGTTAACGACTCGTTTTAACGTACCTCAAAATTCAAACAATCCGCGATAAGCGACAAAACTCCCCCACCCTCGCCCCCGTTTACATCTTCATTTTTGTAGCGACATTTCATCGAGTAACTCCACATTTATAACCCCCTGCATGTGCGGTAACCAACCTATTGCTCATGAAACTCTTTACAAATCATCGCGTGACATCATGCAAATGTCTCCACTGCAGACTTCTGCAGACTACTTCAGAATTCCTTCAGCCCTCCTTACTCAGCTCGATATTTCCGACCAATGGGCCACTCACAAGAAGATTTTAGTGATTTTATTTTTCACTTCTGGATCGAGAACGCTTTTTTGGCACTCAATTAAGCTTTTTAATTGTATTTTTTTTACAACACAGTTTTTTTTACAATATTACCCTTTTAATTAAAGTATTTTTTATTATTCGAAAAAAAAACGGTCTTAATTGACTTTTGAACAATCTTATAAGTAATCAATAAATTAATTCAAACATTATTTTGTATTCACCACTTATTAATATACACAGATATCAACATGTTTCGAAAGCGATGCTTTCTTCATCGGGAATATATGGAATACTAAAAAATAATTATGTCAATAGTATAAACAAATGATAAAAATAGAACACAATAATGTAAGAATAGACAAATTATAAACCAGAACAAAAATTGATTATAGTAGGTACGTAATTAATCAAAAATGTTAATAGTAAATTATTATAAAATATTGAATAACAAATTTATATTAGAAATTAAAAAAATATATATATATTCTTAAATCTCTTGAAAACAAAATCAAGAAATTAAAAAGATTATTTATTAAATTTAATTCGCTATTAACGCTTTTTCAGATTGCTAAAATTTCAAATTTTTCTAATTGTAAACTGGTTATATTTGTATGTAAAAATTTTAAACCTTTATTTATATCGAAAGAATGATTGGCTTCTAAAATATAATTGGCTAATTCAGAATAATTGTTATTATTTAAACACCTTAGGTGTTCTGTAACTCTAATACTGAAATTTCTAGAAGTCTTTCCTATGTGAAAATAGTTGCAAACGTAAAAAGTATTTTTTTAATTAATTTATTAATAATGACGCCACAAAGTGCATACCAACTTTTTGAAGAAATTATAAGTAATGTTTTAAAATATCTAAATATTTTCGAGTTTTGCTATTATTCGTTTAATTGTGGATTTAACCAACTCTAAACCATAATCGTTGAAATAAATCATGCAATCAATGATTACTTTACTATCTCGAAAACAACGTGCGCTAACTAAAATCGTCGATCTCATCGCCTGTTTTGAGTATCAAATTTCGAAGGCTAACCCCGTGTTGTCGTGTTAAAAAACATTGAGTATGGAATTTAATAAAAACTAATAAAGTAGGTACATCTTTAAAGAGGTATCCTTGTGACATCACGAGTTCAAAAATATGAATTTGATTGTTTCCTAATTTAAAAAAAATTATGACTTGACTGGCATCATTTCCGTACCTCTAGAATGCATAATAAGCATGATATTCTATTCACACGAAGCCAGTAAAAAAGCAATGCAAGTAGCCCTTACCTTCAGAGTTCCCTCAGCTTGATATTTCTGCACAATTATTCATCAACCTTCTCCTGTCAAGTGGCGCACAGAACTCTGATATCGCTGATGGAGCGATATGAATTTTCTTTGTTACGTTTTTTATTATTTTTATTCTCCTTGCATAAGACCGCTTCAGTTCCCCGTTCGGTTCCGCGAAATTAATAGTATCAGTGGAAGCCATCGATGCTTCGAGAATTTTGATTTATTCTCGTTGCCATTATAAAAGAATCATTTTACATAATATATATATTTTTTGCTTTAACTGCACGTTATTGCCGATATGCATTTCCAATTCCATGTAGAATTTTCAAACTTTTATTTAATGCCATTATCCAATTCTAAATTCGATTCGCTTTCCGTAAATTAAAATCTTGTTTTTCCTCATCTTTTATGTGTTTGGTTTAACCAGTGGTTTGTTTATAATTTCAATTGTCCGGAGCCAGTGTAACCAAAGCATCCCCTAGGGAGAATTTTCGTGGGGTTGAAAGACGCGAGGCGGAAGAAGAGAAGAGGTAGTTGAAGGTTGCCAAATACCTGGCTGATTTATTAAAACGATTTGAATTTTTTTTCCCACTTTATTTATTTATTTTTGACCTGACAGGTTTCTGCCTATCACGGCCATCTTCAGACTGGCAGATAATAATAATTCCCCTGCTGATATTTTTAGGACTCTGCCATGTACACACACAACAGAATATACATATATATACTCGTACAACATAAAAACGTACTTGTACACGAAAATTAAATTATTCAAACCTATATATCTAAGTGACGCTTTTCTAATTGACATACTAGTATATCAAAACAGTATAGTAATAATAGAGAAATCACATATATTCACCTTTCAATCTAATTTGGCATTGGAAATGCGATTGAAGAAGCACTAGAAGTAAGCACTACTAGCATCTTTTTACCGCATTCCATATTTTTGTCTTTTAATTTATTTCGCTCTGCTTTCTGGCAGATACTTAGTCTTGTAAGGAATCTGTACGTTATAGATATGATTTTTCACGCACAGAACATAATATTAGAAAACACACTGCACGTTGTATGATATTGCAGTTACTATTTAAATCTTATTTGTCATCGATATTATATTTATAAGAAGGTTATTGGCAAAAGAAGAGTTGGTATTTATTTGAAATATTGATGTTTTTGTTTTTGTTCGAACTTAGAAATGGAGAACAGATATAGAAAAATTGATATTACAACTCTAGTCATCATTTGGATTATTTGTATTATGGGATAATTAATCTGAGAGTAGTACCTATATTTTTTGCAAGCATCTTATTGCTTTTCGTGTTTGATCACATTTCCATCGCCCTAGTTTGACAAATTATTTTCATGATAAATAAGATTCGTTTGTATCAAAAAAGTGCTTTATTCCTTCCAAATCGAGGTTTTCATTTAGAAAAATGTGCCTCACCTTTGTCGATTTTTCTCATTATTAAAAAGTCCCTTCAGTCCTTTGAGAAAAATCTCAATAGGGTTTGCTTAAATTTAAAATACTCGGCTTAATGAAAATAACAATTCCAAAGCTATTTATTTATCTTACCCTATCGGATGTTAGCGGTAGCTTTTTGTTTGTTTCGACCGTTCTTATTCGCAACAATAATTTATATAAAAAAAAATTGATGTATTATAATAATTTATTTAAATGGGCTTTTTAGAATTAAACACAATACAATAATGTATATTTATTTATTCTTAAATTTAAATATGAAAACAAAAACATTAGCCACCCATCTCACTAGGACAATCCTGTGTTGAGATGATCGGCTTTACAATTTAATAATAATCAGTAAATAGTAATAAGTAAATATTACGCTGCCAGGGCCGATTAATTGGATCCATGGTATCCCCCGGTTGGGGAATGTTGTGAGTTGATAAGAATTTTGGTAAGGGAATTAGAATTAAGCTTTAATCATTATATATATATATATATATACTATTCGGAACTGTTTGCACAAGAAACTAAAGTCATTTCAAGCATTCTTTTGATTCTGACAGTATTATTCTATTCTGGAGTGTAAATCCAAACAGAAAAGCAGAAATTTTATTAGTACGACATCTGAAGAAGCAAGAACTCTTTAACCATGAGCTCTGGCTACATAAAATCTCCAGACATTTAATAAGAACAAATAAACTCGTTAAATTAATTTGTTAAAAAAGTCGTGCGAACCCTGGTAGTAAATTTTTGAGTTTCACCGTTTTATGAACCTCGACCTCTGATGCCAGATCCCCGGTCATTACTGGTCTTCCACGAAGTTAGTCAGAGCGGCTTGTTCATGAATGCATTGAACAACGCCGGTGCTAGTTAGTACTCACTCACCAGTGCAGGAGGGGGAGTCGCTCGCTAATTGCTATCTCCACAGTCTTAATTACCCGGGAGATTTAACTACCGATTGTCGTCATCTCGTGATTAGTTCCTTGTGTTGGTCGCTGGTCGCTGGTCTCTGTTACCCTGATACTCTACAAGTTACCCCAGGGCAGTGTCGGGCGTCTAGTGCTCTGCATTGTCCCACTTGAACAAGGATCCTAATTAATATATCAACGTAATGAAAATTGTGCTGCAAATTACAAGTCACCGCGCTCAAAGAGATCATGCACCAACCCGCCCATCACGCGCAACTCTTGTACAAGTTGAGCCCGGCCGATTGAGTGCCGAGTTAGTTAGATCGGAGACGGCCGAACCGATGCTTTATGATGCGTAGGACCGTACAGTGTAGACTGCTGAACATCTCAATGGAGATTTATTGCATTTTTGATTCGCCACGGTCACGCCCCGCGCAATGAGCGTTTGATCTGGATAGCGGTCTTCGCTTGTTCTCCCGTCGTCGTCAGTGCATTAGTCCACTGCCTACAGTTTTCCTAGATTGGCATCTTGGCCAGGAGTAATTCAACCTTGGTTCCATTTTTTCCCTCATGATTAAAATTTAAACACGATTGCTCTGGAAAACGACCACCACAATTTATGTTTTGTTGTCGATTTAAAATGCTTTAAGGTCAGGATATTAGATACCACGTGTGTTGGAGTGTAGTCCCGTTTTTTATGTTTTCTGACAAGTAATTCTAATTTAATGATTAATAATTTTGTTTTAATTTTAAGATCCTCATAAAGATTTTTGCGTTTAAAAAATAAATAAATTATTCAATAGTGGAAATGAGCTGTATAGTGAAAGAACACCTTCGTAATTTAAAATTTCCAAGGTTTTCATCTTTTATTTTTGAAGGAACTGCTTATTGGTTTACCTGACCTTTGGGAACAAAGAAAATTGTTCCCTCGCTTCGCTTCCATGTTTTATTGCTGCGAAGTCATTTTACGTTTTAGTCTTATACCCAGGATGAAATTTCTACCCATCGCCTTACTGCAAGCCGTGACGTCATCGCCTGTAAAACTTTTAGCTGCAGTTTTGTTAGGACTCTATTTTGACAAGCTTTAAGGTGCGGTGCACAACAACATATTCGGCGAAAAATGTACTACCTACTGTACATTTGCAATGTGAACATGAAATAATTGTCTGATTCATGAGTTGCTAGGGTTTTTGGTTTCCAAGACAACAGGGCTCGGTCGATTATGAATTGTGTCAATGTCATTTAGTACCATGGTATTTTGTTATTGCAAATTTTATCAATTTATAAACAAGTGATAATTGCTGGCTATAGAAGATGGGTTATCATTATCATTACAAATAAATTAATTTTAAAAATACAACTAGTTTGTAATCAAAATGTGTTTTTCTCATTTATTCAATTGGCCTCAGCAATCAGCGGAAGATGATAATGGCCATTTTCAATTATTCAATGTACAATTCTTATCCAAATTCTAAAATCTACAACAAATTCTAAAGGCTACCTTTTGTCATACCACTGGGTGTCAAGTACAAATCTACGAACACAGGAAATTTACACAGGAAATATGTGAAAGTTTTTGTTGTTTTTTGAATTTGAAAAAAAAAATATATATATATATATTACCTATATTTTTATATTTAACGCCTGATGTGGGTAAGAACATACTGGGTTTGATAATTTGAGAGAAGATATGTTAAATTTTTTTTCCTAAATTTACATGGTTATTCCTACTGGTTAATTGTGAGAACTGCTCATAAATTGGTATGTATAATGGGTACCGTGTGCGACTAAATAATACGGACAACAGTGGTCTGCACGAAATGTGGACGTTAAACGTTATTATCAAGATTGCATTTTGCAAAGGACAACGCTCCCGTAGTAACGTTAAATTGGGACATACTATACAATACAATTTACTATCACGGACACGAGTAAGTTCCCGATTAGAAATTTATTTATCCCAATGCGAGATTTGCAATCAGTGCTTGCCTAGTTGATGCGATTCGAATTCCGGAAAACAAATAAAATTGCAAATTAGTAGCCATCATCAGTGACTAAATCTGCTGCTAAATGAGAGCCTGCCAATCTGCTTCCATTCTGCTCAAAATCGATTACTTTTAAAATATGATTCAAATTGAAGAACAAAAAGGTTAGGCACCTACTATGTTTTCGGTAAGTTTCTTTCTTGGCTTTCGGTATTTTAACATTCTCTTCGGATTTCGGGATATCGCCCTGCACCCGTCTTACGACTATGCATCTTAGTAGGCGGACATATTTATTGAAATTAACGTTTTTGGAATTTCATTCCAATACTGACATATTTACCTTTCCAACATCCAAATTAAAAATACGTCGCAATATCTCAAGAGCTTTTATTTTTATTTTATTATATGGTGACATTCAAATTCAACTTCGTTCCTTGCTACTTTATTTAATTTCCCACTTAAGCTCTGACCAAAGCTCCCTTTCAATCAAGTCTAAAGCCCCTCCGTGCGCTTGGGAGCTTTTTAACTTCCGTTACACTGTTGAATAGCTGAAGGAGATAATTCTCGTATGTGTTGATGTTAGTATTTCCACTTCAGCGATCACCCACTTGAGACGGATTGGATTACTGTGGATACTATTTAGAAATTGTATATTTTTTGAAGCTTCCCATCGTTTCTTGACTGTTGGATCGGAAGCAAATTCACTTACGTTTGAGATTTTTTAAATATCGGATTACTCGAAATTTCAATTTGATTTAACGAACACAATACGATCTATCATTCATAAAGGATTTTTTTAAAAAGGTAGAGAAATACCAACAATGTGAATATTTTCATTCGAATTAAATTTCATTTATTGTTGACTCCTACGAGTTTTCGATATTCCCGTAGACATTTTATTGCACAATATTTGCTGAGAATCGCTTCTGTTTGAATTCAAGCATAACAAAGTGACTGAAAAACGAATGTCGTTTCCTCTCATATTTTAGTTGGAATTGGCATTCCGTAACTATTATGAGGTAATGCCCCATATTCCTTAGCGTTTCTGCTTCAACAGCGTTTATGAAAGTAGTCGATTCTTCCACCCGTTTCCATAACTTCTAGTCTCCCTCGTTACTGTTAAACGTTGGACATTTATTTGTCGCAAATCTCGGCAAGTGATGTTTGCTGTCACACTTTTGTGCAGATATTTGATGGGCTCAGGGAGTGTGGTCTGTGTGGTCACTTTTAGTCAAAGATGGGAACATTTCCTTTTCTCGGCCCTCGTTAGCCTGTCGTTGTTTACAAGTCCCGGAATGCTCCCTGCGCGCTGGTCGGGCGTAAGGTTCCCGACGACAACCCAGAGTGTACCGATAAATCTTCTCACCTAAAAGAAGCAAATCGGCAACTGTTCGGTGTATCAGAGATGCCGCATTTGCCGTGTTTTGCTTTATTTCTGTAATTTTTATTTTCGACTGACAGTTGAAGCTTGTACCCCTTTTGGCTCCGGTCCATGACATATGAGCATTTATTTGACGTCAGCTTCTGAAAGTTGATTTATTTATGCAGAGTTTTGTCGCCCAGGAAAGAATGGAAAAGTCATGTTGTTGACGATAAAGTATTAAAAATATAATCCCCCACTACCTACGGGAAATCTTTCACGACTTATTTTACTGTTTGAATAATGTTTTACTCTCAACATAAAGAATTAAATGATTATTCCATTAACTTAAACAAAGGAATGCTTTTATGTGACTTCACATTATATTACTTATTTTTTAAAGAAAGACAAATATTCCCTGGTTACGAATAACCTGAAAATATTTGAAAATCTCCTACTACCATCACAGTAAGCGGAAGATATTGCTTGTGTCGTAAATGGAGGACTTAGCCAGCCGAGGAATTGAACTCACGACGCCTGGGTGAGACCCAAACGCGATGCCAACTCAGCCACTGACTGTTTCAATATATTAAACTCTGCAATTTTGAAAATACCTATCTGCCATAGAATCCTCCTGAATTATCAGAAATAACAGTGTGTATGTGCTTCTGACAAAAACTCCTCGTCTAAGACGTTGGCGTTGTAGCTTGTAGCGATGCAGCGCACTGCCAGCCGCCCTAACCAGGTCAGCCGCCGCTATCGATCCTCCCAGACTACGGCCGCCCATCGATCCGCCAAAACTCTCGCCGCTTCGCCCGCGCCGCCAGACATCAATGGGCCCGCACGTGTCGCCCCCGCCCTCCACCGCTTTCTCTCGCCCCGCCTGCCTCACGCAGCATCCTGTCTGGAAGGACGTATTAACCGCCTGCCAAGGGTAGGCCCGCTAGACTGGCTAGAGCATCTATACACCTTCCACTTTGCTCTTTACAGCATTCACGAGTGCCTTTTCACTGTGATTATATGAACAGTCTTATGTCAGACCCTCGAACAAAGGATTTGGGACTCTTTTTTTTTGGAATTTAAATTTGATTTGAAATTTGTGTTTATTTAACAATTGATTTTTGCTTTATAACTTTCCGTCTAGATAATTGTAGAACTGTAATACCTGTTTGTACTTTCTACCATAAACTACCTTACCCCACCGTAATTCAAGCATGAACTATATATTTAGGTTTATTGATACGCTTGGTGTAACCTTAAGTGACCAGCTCAGGTATGGGGGCTCCATCGTAGCCAGGGCAAAGCTAGCCTCTCAGAAGCTGGGCGTATTGTCAGAGCCCGCAGATACTTTAATAGTGCACAACTGCTGACCCTGTACAAATCGCAAGTGCGCCCGCGCCCCACTGTAGAATTCGGCAGCCACCTCTGGTCGGGAGTCCAAAAATATCTGAAAAAAACCCTTGACTCTGTCCAGAAACGGGCGGTCCGTTTGATAGATTTGCCTATCTTAACAAACGGAATGCAATCTTTGGAGCACAGACGTCAGGTGGGAATGCTGTCTTTGTTTTACCGGTATTTTAATGGAAGATGCTCTGAGGAACTAGCGTCATTAATCCCTTCGGCACCGGTGCATAGTCGGGAAACACGCCAAACGCGTTCCCAACATTTGCACACGGTTGACATTTATCACATGAGAACGGGTCGCTTCTACGACCCGTTCTTATGTTCAACAGCTCGGCTGTGGAATGATCTGCCGACCTCTGTGTTTCCTCCATCCTACAAAATGGGTCTCTTCAAGACCCAAGTTCACTCCTTCCTATCCTCTAAAAAACCCTCCGCACAGCATCCCCAAAGATAATATAGGCCTTGAGGGGAAATGATTTCCCTCAGGGTCTCCTGTGTGGTGTTTCCGTAAAAAAAAAGGTATGTGCTTAAAAATTTATAGTCATCTAGTTTTATTTACACGTCCCCTTAATCTACGAGTAGAGGAAAGGAAGCATATTCGGAATACCATTTACATTTTAGGGTGCAGAAAATAAGATAAAAATGTTTTTACGAATAAAAGTCGATTTAAATGTTAAGAAACTAATAGTTTATTAGGAAACGAGAACAGAAATTAAAAAAAAATATTACAGTGCTTTTAAAAAATAAAAAATTAAAGAATGAGAAAAAATGCGTTTTTTTAAAAGTGCATGTAATTCGGAATAGTATATTCCAAATTATATTCACTTTTAATATTTCAGAATATAATAGTGTCTTGTTAATTATTTGCAATAATCACATACATACTCTTCTGTTTCGCATCCGGCACATTCATTGTGTACCCAGAGGTTGCACATTAGGCACTTGACCCAAAGTTCTCCCCTTACATCCTGACTGAAAGGACCATTGCAGAAAAAGCACACTGCGTCTTCATCGTTTGGTTTATTAGTTCCAGGAGGGATGACTATATCAGAAGAGGAACTGTCATCAATTACTTCCGATGCAGAAGAATCCGAGTCAGTAGCAATATCTGTCGTTTTTTTCTTTTTGGAATTTTTTGTACCCTTGGGCTTGTTCTTGGCAGTCCTCTTTTCCTGTTCATCTATTAGTTGCTTCTTGTATGGAGAACTTGATATAACGGTTGAAACCGCTGATTTACGCCCTCTATTGGATGTTTTTTTCCTAGTTTGCGGAATCGGGGAAACATCAAATGGGGTAATGATAGTGCGATTGGGTCTTCCACGCGAAGTCGACGGCTGGGGTTCAATCGCGACCAAGGAAGGACTTTGTTCTTCGGGTGGACTTTCCATTAAAGCTAATGGACGTGCTTCAACTTTCATCATGGGTGTTGTTGACGCTTCTGCACAATGCTGGACTTCAGACTCTTCAATTTCTGCAGCAAGAAAGTCAGCATCGCTAAAAATATGCCGGTTGAAGGGATAGATTCCACTAACTTTGAATCCATTTGCTGCAATCTCTCCGGTTTGGCATTTGCGATAAGCATTTCCAAATAACTTCGTTATGTCATATACTGACAAAGCTCGTGCGTTATTACGTAGCCACATACGAATTTCTTCGCTATAATAGGCCTTCAGAGGACTCATGAATGACCTGTCGAGGGGCTGAATTTTGTGTGTGCAGTGAGGAGGGAGTGATATTATGGAGACGTGATTCGCTCTAGCCAAATCTACAATCTCCACGTTTTTTGTATGGCTATAATGACCATCCAAGATTAACAAAACCGGAGAGCTCTCGCTTGGTTTAGTTTTCTCCATGAAATGTAAAAACCATTGGGTAAATAGGTGAGTTTGTATCCACCCAGATGGATGACATACTCCAACAGATCCAGCCGGGGCTCCTTTCATGAGCTGTAGATTCATATTTTTGCGGGGGAAAATTATCATTGGAGGCACATATATGCCTGATGCGCTCATACAAACCACAATAGTTATAAGAGACCCTCGTTCAGCCGAAGTTAGTGCACCGATTTGTTTTTTACCACGGCGTCCAATGATTTTCGGGATTTTACTTTGAACGATAGATAGTCCTGATTCATCTACGTTGAATATACGGTCGGCGGGGTAGTTTTTTTCTGAATACACATTTTCTAGTATGTCGTAAAATGTGTCCAATTTTTCTTTGGTAAAACCGATGGCTCTTGCAAACGAGGTTCCTGTAGGTTTTCTCATAGATAACACATTTTTGTGTCTATTTAGGAAGCCTTTCAACCAGTATCTGCCAGCAATTCCCGATTTAAAAGGAGTTGGATGATTATTTTTAACAGCCACTTGATAAGACAATCGTCGGATATCCATTTGTGTTAGACCATAGAACTTTTTTTCCATTACAAGGGCGTAGTCTACCAATTGTTTTTCGAACTCTGCACTAAAAACTGGTTTTCGGCCAATTTTCTTTGAGGTTAAAGTCAAAGAGTCCGCATCTTTTTCAGATACGAGTCGAAACAAAGTAGTACGTGGGACTTTAAAGTGTTTAGCTGCCATCAAATATCCCATTTTTTTATTGCGAACAGCAGTAATGGCTTCACACATATCATTCGAATCCCACTTCTTCCTTTTCTGGTACAAATTTGATGACGACATCTCTGTAAAATTAAATAAAAGTACTTAAAAAAAATGAATATAATTTGGAATACTATTCCGATTTTGCATCACATTCCGTATTCCGCATTAGCAACATATAACCTAAAAGATCTTTCTTATATCACATGTCAACGTATTAAAAAATGCAAAAACGAAAGCCATACTATAAAAATAAAACTCTTTCTGAAGTGATTTCATTTGTAATGTTATAAAATAGTTTGGAATATGGGGTGATTATATTGGATTAAAAACTCACCGAAAAAGTTTTGATAGGAGCAACTTCACAAAACACGTCAGCATTCATCCGCAGACACAGGAGAACTATTATTCCGGCCAAAATCAAGGCTCACAGCTTCGACTTTCAATAGTTATAATTATTACCGATAGATTCCGCCACCCGAACCGAAGATAAGACGGTATTCCGAATTACCAACAGTATTCCAAATACGCTTCCTTTCCTCTATATGTATAACATTTTTAAATCCTTCTGAAACTCCTAGAGTTTGAGAAGTATATTAATTCACATTATATCGATCGTGAAAGAATTTATAGTTTGAATATTTAAGATTGATGTTAAAAATCTCGATGTAAAAAATCACCCAGAGCGTTGTTTGTTTCTCGGTTTATTTGTTGTACGAACGTAATGTCGTATCAATACTGATATTTTGACACATTCATTTACTAATGGAAACATTTTCCTGTGTCCAGTCTGTGATATTATTTTTCTGGCACCACGCACATGTGATACATAATAACAATTTTGCTAGCGAATGCACAATATTTTTGCACACCGGGCAGGTGACCGGTGACCAGGTGACCATATGACACCCGTCACTTAATTTAGCTGCGTGACACAAATCCCGCGGTCAGTAATCCTAATATCCAAGCGGACTCCATGAATAGATGCTGTCTAACTTCTGAGTCGTGGGTGACAACTCGACTAGCACGACTGAAAATAATAGGAATACGCTTGGTGACATTTTTCTAGATTCCTCGCTGACAAGTTTAATTAAAATGTGGCGTTTTGTTCTGAAAATGCCAATTTCTAGAGTCTCACGGTCCCCTCTGTAATTTATGGTTAATCCTGCCAAAGGTCCGGATTGTGTGTCCAAAATTAAAGTTTAAAGAAAAATCTATGACGCGCACGTGGATGGAACGGATGAATAAATGAATGGCACGATCAAGTGAATCAGCTGCTAATGGCTTCTCATATTAGGAGTCAAAATAATATTCTTTATTTTTCCTTCATATGCTAGTAAACGCATTTTTTTTAAAATTAATTTTCTTCAGTATAATTTCAATTATTCGATGTAGAATTGGTTTTGCATCAATTTTATATCAAAGTTTTTGAGTGAAATTTAAGGGAATATGAAATTAATTTATACAATAATTCAAATACCGACTAATACTGGTTTATTTTTAAGGTTTGTAAAGCGCCCTTGGAATTGTTATAATACCCTGTATTATTTTCTTCTTATATTTGTCTATCCGTATGAAACCAGTTCGTAATCTAAACACGGTAATACTGCCTATAAGAGGAAGGTCACAGCACACCGTTTCATAACAACGCGTGCACCCATTCTCGTTGCACAAGAAACCCGCTGATTTCACTGCAGCTACACTTTCTCGTCACGATTCGCTGCACCATGCACTTTAGTGGGTCATATTGCATATTGCATTATTCTAGACAACAATAATGGCGAACAGCCTTGACAGTGACACTACTGCACTTGCTCGTTTGCATATCCGCTAGATGCATTTTGTTATGCTCTAGGTGTATTCGATTATTAGGTTGAAATGTATGTACAGCCTGCAATATAGTATGCAGATAATTGCAATGAAAAGCTTTACGCTCTGATTGAATTATATATCAGGAGACAGAATGCAGTATGCAAATGAATTACATGTTGTTAATTATATCATTTTGCATTGTGATGGCACGCTTGTACCTTTAAATATCACTACCATAATTGTCAAATTTATTTATTTTTAAATTTACTTAGTACATGATGATAATTAAACGAGAAAATCTTACCAGTCGATAGATAGTCTGCAACAAAGCGGGAATAGAATTTCTCGGCGTCATTTATTGTTTAAACGCCGTTCGCTTGTCGTAAATAAAAGTGCAATAAAACAATGTTAGGTCGTGGAAAGAAGATTTTTCGGCGTCTTTTGAAAATGAATGTAGTTTTCATTACCCTTTCCTATTTGGTCGGGAAAAGGAACTTCCAGATTTCCCTTTCTTGTATTACGTCGGTAGTTCGGTAGCTTTTTATTTGATGATTCCCAGATTTTCTTCAAAAAATATTCTGGGACAGTATTCAAACGTAATCACTAACTTACGCACTATATATATCACGTTCGAAAATATTAGCCTATTGTCTATGGAACTTATTGATGTGATTTTTATATGTATTATTACCAATTATGTTGTAGCAACAGATAGTAATGATTAAAATCGTAAGCATGAAATGATAAATTTTTTTTTTTATTTTTTTTTTTACAGTATGTTTAAAGATAAAACATGATTCATATGCTGTTATACAATACATAATATAGCTGTTCCTCACCATAAAGAAACAAGGTTCTTGTGTTTGGTGGGGATTTTCGCTTAAATAATTAGATCATAACTTAAAACATTGTTGTATAATGGCAGGAAAATACGAATTAGTCGTGTAAAATTACTAAGTTATAAATAGTAATAGTATTAAAGAAAAGAAAAGAAACGCAAGTATAATAAAGTCTTTCCTTATAGAGGGATTCACAGTTGTTCCGTTTTTAATCTTCATAATTCACAATCGCCAAAATATCTAATTTAATCACCGAATCTGCTTTCGTTAACTTTACCGTCTGTTGAAGTTTTCTGAATAAATTCAAGGCTTTTTACAGCAAATTATTCTGCGCAGATTTCCCCCCCCCCCCATATTTTTTTCAGATTAAAAATAGTTTTTTTTAGTCTGTTTTCAAAACCTCACGCTTCTGATTTTTCCCCTTTCAATCATCCCTTCGGAATAGAATTTAAACTGGCTATTTGCATAACGAATCAGATAACGTTCTTATTTAGTCAGTTCTGTCGGTAACCACTATAATTCCATAACCTTGAGATTGAGTTACATCCTAAATAAATATCATATCTCTGTATTCTCCCGGGAGAAGTATTCGTTCAAATATTAACTCGATAAAAATCAATTAATATGTTGATATTGAAGGTTAAACTTTAGATACTCGTATATTATACCTTTTTAGCTCTATGACTATAACCAGTTAGGACTAAAGAGAAACTGAAAATTTTACGTCCAAATTCCTCGGACATGGTTATAACTCTAAATTTTACACCCTCCTTTTTAGTGCTATTCATTTCAGCTAGGTTTTGTTAGGATATGAAAGAGAACGCTTTTTTAGTTTTCTGAAATATTTTATTGGTTTTCCTAAAAATTACATACCGTCGCTGGACGCGTTATACCTCCAATGTGATTTTTTTTTATTCAAACGAGTGAAAAAAACTATTTTTAGCAGTAATATGAATGGTGACTCGCATTAAATTTATTATTTATGTTACGCCCCAAGCAACGATAAGATTTATTTATTGATAAAAGTATGTAGTAAAAAACTAACATTGTTGCTTGCTTTAATATGATTGAAAATTAATAAATAATACTCGGAAGAATCTCCCTTTATCAGGGCGTGTCGTTTAAAGATTTTCCGGTAAAATGCTTTATTTCCCACACACACCCCTTGCTTCTCTTTTTTCTAATTCATCATAACTGTAAGACTATAATTATATTCTATATCTAATTAAATCTGCCGTAATGTATTCTCAGTGAACCGCTCTGTTTCCCCCCCTGCCCACTGTTTTCCATTCCCTTTGTGTTATTTTCCACTGTAACGATTATGATTACTTATGTTTAATGTTTTTGTCTGTAGTTGTTTGCAATCGAAGATAATTTGAATGAATGTTTATTGTTCATTGATAAAGTTCCTACGACATGTCGAGGACGCATTGCTCTTTCATCGTATTGTTTATTCGCTTGGTGACGCGACCGCTCGCACGTCTAAAGCGAATGTTGCCTACCCGTGTATGTATTGCACATGCACAATATTACCCTGCACATATATAACTGAAGCCCCATTGTATATTTTCCCATATACATAATATATTAGAGCTTTACAAAATATATATACATGCAGGCTATAAAACCGCATCGACTACAGAAATTTATATGAAGGGGCTGTCCGGTTGTAAGACAGAATGGAAGCAGAAGCATTTCAGGGAGCTCGTTTATCATAGCCGTTCCATTCCCGTGTAATGTCTTTTGCATTTGTTGCACATCCTTCCCATTGTTAGGGGAGTATTTCACAAATTTAAGTGCTTCCTTAGAACTTGTTGAAGTTTCGTGTAACGTCTAACGGTTCAGGTTTATTACCCTGGGATATTCGGAAACCGTTTCCGCTGTAAGATCTTTCCTACGAAACTGTAAATTACGCCTTTCACGCATTCAGCTTAATGCCGGGAACTTTCCGATGACTTTAGAGCTTAATTTATTGTTTTATCTGAATAACTCAAGCTTTTAGTTATTGCGAACGCTTGCTATAAAATGCAACCGGTGATTCCCAAAGTTGCGTTCTTAAAATCAACGGGAGGCATTGATGCACAGTTAATGGGCAGCCAGGGCAATATGAAGGTGCTGAAAATATTGAGTTTCTTACTTTTTTTTCTATTTTTTTCACTTGACTTTACAGATAAGTAGTATAGTCTTGTATAGTCATCCATCATCACAAGAATCATATTTGCGTAGATTCAAGTGTGTTTCCGTTTCAACGTGCTTTATTTTCCAAGGAAACGTTCCAACAAAATGCGTATGTATATTACAAGCTATCTATTTTCTTGCACTTTCGACTTTTGTAAGTGCTTCTTATTATTATTATTTTTTATATACTATAGTTTTTGAGTTTTCATATAGGGGGGGAGGGTCTAATATAAAATAATATAATTGAATTTGAGATAGCGCTGATTTAAACCAAGTAAAGGTATGTCTTAGCAATATGAATCTGTCTCATTAGCAGGCCCCTGGATTTACAGTTTTAAGAAGTGGCGCATGTTTACTGCACGTATCAGAGAGTTTAATACTGACATTACTCGAAGCAGACTAAGGGAGACTGCATATAAGCTCGAAATTCCAACACTTCCAGATATTGCAAAGCTCTCGATGTGTGTAATGCATCTGACAACTGAGTTATATAAACGCCCGGGAATACACTACGTATTAAAAAGTTACCGCTCATCTCGTCGGAAATATTTCATGGAAAAAATAATTTCAGTCTGGCAGGTGTTGTCAAATCCCGACCGTGGACGGTTCGGGTGCAGTTTACTGGAAGGCATTAACGGGAGTGCTTTACGCGGAATGTCGCACGTTTTGCAGAGGTTCTACTTTGTAATGGACGTTGAAGGCGAATAAACAACACTTAATTAATTTTAATTGGCGATATTTTGTCGTACAATTCTCGTTTATGAAAAGCGGAGCATTTATTTGTCTTGAAAGTTGAAGGCGGGACAGCAATAAATGCTTAATAAGATGAAAATCACTAAAGCAGAAAATCCATTCCAGGAAAACATTAATTTTATTTAAATTATTTATTTACGAAGACCGCCATTGGTCTAAAGGTATATAATTTATTAATTGTTATTATTTATTAATTATTTATTTATTAATTATTTACGCCCCGGTGGGCTTTTACATATTTTAACATTTTACATAATTTTTTGTACAGAGAGAATATTAATTTCTCTGAATAAGGAACTCCAGTGAAAAATATAATGTCTTAAAAACTATGTATTCGGATAGATCAACAAACGCCGATTGTGAATACACAAGTTTTATTATAGTTATACGTTGAATTTATACATCGTTATTAAAAGTGGATAAAAAACCATCTCATCATAGTGCCCTGTTCTGTTTGTACCATTAGAACGACGCCACGCAATTGTTCGCGCCTGAATTCTTTCTGCATAAATTCATTCTGTGACGTATGACGCTTGTGTGACGTCACGCAGCCCCAGCCACTTACCGCTCGGATTCCGGCCGTTTTGGTGGGTTTTGCAAAGAATCTAACTTTGTAAATTAATTTAACTACGATAACGAACATTAAAAAAATAATTACTCATAGGTATCTAAGATAGAAGATCAGCATTCATTAAAATAAAATTATAAAAATGGACTGGAGTTTCTTATTAGCAATGTATGTTTATGTGTAATGTGAACATGTTTATTTTATTTATTTCATAAAAATATTGTTATACCTAACTCTGGCGCAGTCGGTGGAAAGCAATAAATTACTACTAGTTATTGATATTCCATGAAAATATGTTCAGCGTGTCCAACTTGCTTCTTTCTGCTTTTCTTTTATGGACTGTGACCTCTAGTGTTTATTGCGGCTTTTCGTTCGAGTCTCCCCTGTTGCTTTATACGTCCCGCTCCCAACAGAATGTTGGCACTTATGCGATTTGCAAATCCGCCTCGGTTTTCGCCTCAGATAAATTAAATAATGCTTCAGATGTAGGCGCACTTTATTGCTGCATTCAAAGCGGACTATAAACTGCAGTGGATTCTTACTTATTTCCAGGATTAAGGAAAACACCGAGACTGCACATAAAATATTCGAATTTACATAAATATTATTAAGTAGTTTTCACGTAACGCAATACAATATTATTAAGTAGTTTTAAAGTAACGCAATAAAATATTATTAAGTAGTTTTAAAGTAACGCAATACAATATTATTAAGTAGTTTTCACGTAACGCAATACAATATTATTAAGTAGTTTTAAAGTAACGCAATACAATATTATTAAGTAGTTTTCAAGTAACGCAATACAATATTATTAAATAGTTTTCACGTAACGCAATACAATATTATTAAGTAGTTTTAAAGTAACGCAATACAATATTATTAAGTAGTTTTAAAGTAACGCAATACAATATTATTAAGTAGTTTTCAAGTAACGCAATACAATATTATTAAATAGTTTTCACGTAACGCAATACAATATTATTAAGTAGTTTTAAAGTAACGCAATACAATATTATTAAGTAGTTTTCAAGTAACGCAAAACAATATTATTAAATAGCTTTCAAGTAACGCAATACGATATTATTAAGTAGTTTTCAAGTAATGCAATATAATATTATTAAGTAGTTTTCAAGTAACTCAATACAATATTATCAAGTAGTTTACAAGTAACGCAATACAATATACTAGAGGAGAATAATCGAATTCCCACATTTAAAATTATTTTGCATGGCTCTTCTCATTTTACTTCCTTATTAAACGCAAATTAACTTTATGGCATTGTTTTAAATTAAATCATTAAAAGTGATTGCTTCTTATGAAAATGAAAATATTTTGTTTAAACCACTATTTAATTATAAATCAATATGTTTATGTTTCGAAATCAATGGTCCCTCGTCGGGATAAAATATTGACACATTATCACGTTTGGTTTCGAAACGTGTAGATATAAATTTATTAAAGAATGGTTTTAAAAAATGTGAATTACTTTGTGGCATCATTGTTAATAAAATTAATAGAGTAACTTGTTTACACGACTGCACTGTTTAGGTTTCTTAAAGTTAGGGGTTAGGCATGATAAGGTAAAGTAAAATAAGGTTAGGTTAGGTCGGACTAAGTGAGGTTAGGTGCGATCGGGTTTACTGAAATGTGCGGGTACATCGATATATCTGGTCAATCAATGTGCGGGTAACTGCAATTAGAAATAATATTATTATGAACATGTTAAATCGTAGGGGCCAAATTATGATTTATATTGGGGAGTAATAAATTCAAGCTACCATAAAGTTATAATATAATTTATATTTGGGAATAATAATCTAATTTAATCACCTCCGCTGGGTGCAACGGGCAAAATGCTAGCCATTGTAATTATCGTAAGAATCTCGATTATCTCGAGTATTGCGTGAAATCGTTGAAGTTATGGATTTTAAATGAGCAATCTATGTATCTTTAAATTTTTATCTATGTATACTTAATGGCTAAGTTAATGTTAACGTCAAATGTAAGTACCTATTTTATTTA
Source organism: Halesus radiatus (assembly GCA_022606495.2). Taxonomy (NCBI): domain Eukaryota; kingdom Metazoa; phylum Arthropoda; class Insecta; order Trichoptera; family Limnephilidae; genus Halesus; species Halesus radiatus. Next base: position 190,149 of record JAHDVE020004839.1, on the reverse strand, counting down.
AGATTAATATATATTTATTAAACCAAAAAGAAAAAGAAATGTTTGTATGTATTACTATTACTATTAGGACTAATTAATCTTTGTAGAACCTGCAGACAAGCTGTCATGTGACCGCTTTGCAGGACTACATATTTTGCTCCTTTCTTTATTTTACCATGCATGCATTTATGTTCTTTGGATGAATAAATAATAAAAAATAAAAAAAAAATCAAAACCTGATTTACCACGAACAATTTAACAATATTATTTTAACCACCCATTCAACGGGCGATCGGAACGCAATTGTAATTACGATTTAATGGTATTTGCATACTGCGGAAAGAGCGGCCAAGGTCGTCGCTCAACAACTGCCGGAGCACAAAGGCTGATACAGATGATGGATCGGTTACTTCATCGCGGAATGCATCCAGTCGCATTTGCATCGCGGACCAGTCGGGTATAACGGACTTTATAATGCCAATAGTCAATTGCACCGGGATTATACGAGACAACACAGTGTAATGGTAATAGATTTAATTTTAAACAATTAATAACATTAATATTAAATTTTATTTATTTATTTTTAATTTTTTTATTATTTGATGTAATATTGCAATCCAACAATAAAAAACAGTTCATAAGTAGGACACTTTACGACACTTAATAAACAATTGACAGGCAATTTTTGTCAAGGCTTATAAAATACGTACCTATTGTAAGAAACTGTACTCAGGGCTTTTTATTTAATTTTCTTTGATCATTCTGTGTATTTTTTCGGACGACTAAAAGTTGACGGTTTTCCTGATTTTTCACATCTCGAAAAAGTCGATCAATTCGTATTTAATTAATGTTTCATTTATATTGTTAGAATTGCGTCAATGCTCAATCCCAAAATGATGGTTAAATACATATTGTTGATTCACCTAGGTTGGTGTAACTGAGTATTTGTTTAGTTTTGATTGATTAGTGTACAGTTGTGCGATACGGTGTTTTGTATGTCGTATTACTCGTATTTTGATAATTTCGTGTATTTGCATTTTTTATAAGTTTTAATGTTTCTATTTTAATATTCATTTTGATTGCCATAATATTTTCGAATCGTATACATTCTGCATACCGTCAGATAACAATGGAAGATTCAAAATGCATAGATAGAGTACAATAAGGGAATGGACATAGTACAGGAAATGAAATATGAGGATCTGGTATTCGAACCTTGACTTTTCAGGTATTGTCAGAGAGGCATAATCCATCCGGTCTCTGTATGTTTATATGGTACATGGACACAGCGCATCCGGAATATTCAAGTTATCGCGATCTTTGTATTTCAAATGTCAAGGTGTGTTGTGCGGCTTTTCTACTATGTACAACAGTGTTCCGTTGGTAATGTTATCTTATAATCATTATTTTTTTTAAAGAAAGACAAACATTCCCTGGTTACGAATAACCTGACAATATTTGAAAATCTTCTACTACCATCACAGTAAGCGGAAGATTTTGCTTGTGTTGTAATGGAGTACTTAGTCAGCCGAGGAATTGAATTCACGACGCCTGGGTGAGACACATACGTGATGCCAACTCAGCCACTGACCGATATTGCTTAATATGATGCTCTCGAAACGATTAAAATAACCATTAATTTTGCACGTGCAACGTGTGAGTGAACCCTTTAAACATCTCCCATTTTAAAATATTATTCAATAGCTTTTTTCAACATTTCCTCTCCATGATTCTGTTATTACGTATCTATCTACAAATACATAAGAATTATAAGTAAATTACAATTACAGTGGTAGGCAAAGGGATGGAATGCTTCGTATCTGTGTCTTGGCACACAGCCTGTTTTTAATTCTAATCCATACATTATCTCATACATACCCTATTATTACATTGAATTGTTCTTCCACTTAGTAACGCAACATACGAGTATATTAATTCTCCCGACAGTTGTTTCTTATACGTAGCTATAGAATTCGAAATAAACATCAACGTAAGGAAAACGCTTATTAAAACTAAATCGAACACAAAGTCTTGTTACATATTCGCACCACATCAAATTGGTCGTTCGTAGGCATTTTGATAATGCCTATCAACGAATTCCTTAAATAGAAACATGCAAGCTATTAACAATGTTAAAAATTACATAATTTTTTTACAATGTCAGCGGTATTCGAACAATGCTGAGACGAGCATTTCTACGATTCGAACCTTGAAACACTGATCTGCTTTATATATATCATCATTAGAATGCCTTGCCAACAGATTTCCTGCTACGGGCGATATCCCATCTATAATTCATAGGTTGTCCATGTCCTATCCCGCCCATTGTCCGCTATGCAAGATGCATTATGTATCGATTGTGATCGGTTTTTCCTGTTTTGCTGGCACGCATTTTAAAAATAGTATTAAATAAGGAACAACGTGCTGCTTTTGATTGAAACGTAGCGGGGTTTTGTTTTGTATTTTATCTTATTCTTCTGATTCTTCTCTGAAATGGTTGGGGTTACCTCGTTACCTGCCACATTAAATGTCCAAATAACCGCTTCAATTATTTCGTTTGTAAAGTTGTACTAATTAAAAAAGGTACCAACAGATGGCACTGATTACTAAATTTGTGATTTGTACCGAAAGGCAATGCCTTTTTTGACACTAACGCAAACGAGACTACCCTTGAATGCGCATTGCGCACACATGTAATTTTTTTGTGTGAAATGTCTTCTATTTTCAAATAAAACTTCCCAGTAACGAATAGAGGTATAAGAACCCATCATTAGGCACACTCGCCTTTTGCCTATTTTCTCTTTATTGTAACTGTTTTTTACATTTTCTTTGTCTATTATCATTAACAAATTCTACTTATTTTTCACTTGGAGTTTTAAGTGATTCTTTTCCCCAAGTGCCCTTTCTTCGCTTCCAGTTAAATTGACAATAATTATTTATACAGTTTTTTCTATCTTCTTGTAAACCCTTAAAAATTGGGAAAACAAATTTAGTCTTGGCAAAGTTTGTTGTCAAGCCGTTTTTTTCTTTGGCTTATTTTCTTTGACAGATTTGCTGATAAGTTCACAAACTACCATGCCACCCAGACAAAGAGCAAGGTGACGAGCACTGAACACCCAACCCCTATAAATGTGATCTATACCGATTTGAACGAAAACTAATGTCGCCTGTTTATATAAGATTTATCGACTTCTAGGCCGCAGACAGACCAATCCAGAGTAGAAGATACTGTCAGTATCGCCCTGGTGAAATACCACCATTCAGAATTAAAACGTCGCTTGAAATGGTTTTTAGCCGTGTTTGGTGACCAGTTCTGAATAGCCAGGTATTTCCCTATGTCTCTACCTTCCTCTTCCCCTTCTCCTTCCCCTCCCCAATACCTTCTGCCGCACAACATTCCCCAATTGGGAATGCCATAGTCTCACTGGCTCCAGACGGTTGGGAGCAGTTGGGACACTTGTGCGGTATTCATATAAAAAAAAAAAAAATTGTTAGCTCGAGAAAGAATTTCGGTGTTTAAGATCCAGCAATAACCCTCCGACCGCAAACTGAACATTGTTTAAAAAGAAAATATATTAATAAGGAAGAGAGAGGGAGCGCGCTTAAATATAAATGACTTTTAGGGCGTAAGCGATCGTTTAAAAATATTTAATAAAACAAATTTTCGATACTACTGACTTAAGTAGCATTCAAAGAAACGCGGTGAATATTTTCATATCTATAACATGTTAATTTAGTATAATTAATTATTCTTCTAGACATCTGAATAGAGATTATCTTGTGCATAAAAACTTCAAGTTTTCGAGGGGAGTTTGTAATTTGTACTTAGAAATTCTGAATGCGGTGGCTTAAAAAGTTTGATAAATTTTAGCAGAATTAAGGAAAAAATAACGTATATTGGACGCTCCGATACGCCGACCTTAAACTTCTATCGTTCATATTTTCAGTGGTGGCGAGCGACTTGCCTCGAGGAAATCATGATCTTGCGATTTTCAATTCTTTGCGTAGCCAACAATGATAAAATCACTATACTCATGGGATAAATAAAAATAAAAAATTTAGGTGAAATGTTACTTTTGAAATATATTATTTTTCAAGGTCACGGCTAGATGTTGTTATTTATCATAGAGGCAATAACTAGGTCCAATTATTTTTAGATAAACTAATATAATATTCACTACACGTCTTCCAAAATTTTGGAATGTGTGTAAGCCTTCCCAATAAATTAAATATTGTAACTACATATTAGTCCTGATTTTCCGGTCCCACTTCAAATCGCTGTGAGTGTCAGTGAAGGGCGCCAGTTTATCCCTTTTGGATTCGGATTCGGATTCTGAAAGGACTATTGTATTGACTATTGTACAGTGTCTGCCCACGCTTCAATTTAGGGCGGCCATATTGGCGTGCTCTAACACTGTTATTGTTCGCCATTATTGAGTCGGCTTGCGTATTGTCACCCGCTCGAGCGCGTACCATTCATTATTTTATTATATATGGAAGCCGACTTCAAACGGCGTTTTTTATGGCCGACAAATAATTGGAAATATTTTATAAAGATTCGGCTCGCGTGTGGTATCGATTGAAAACACTTTTTGATTTTCTCTTTCAATATTGGTACGATTGAGACAAAAGAAAAAGTTTCGTATGCTTTCGATTGAGTACCTGTTTGAATACAAGCAACATAAGTTTTCTGGAAAATTGACGCTTCCGCTATAACGATAGTATAACAGTTATCTTTCACTGATGATGTGGGCGTGGGCGTGTCCGTGTGCTCGAGGTAAGGTAAATTTCCCCCTAATTCTGATGAAAATGATTAAATATTAAAAAAAATATTACATCTTTAACAAATTTACAAAATAAGACAAAAAGTCCTGATAAACTACTTTTTAGAAGTTTGACTAACGGGTGCTTTTGAATGAATTAAAAATTACTTTGTAATAACCACTTTATTAATATATACATATCAACGTGTTTCATAGGACATACAGAATACATATATATCTATATAAAATAAGATATTTAAAACATAAATATTTCTTTTTAATCTAATACGAACTATTTCTATATATACATATAAATAAACAATGAAAATAAATCTTTTTAAATAACGTAATATTTCCTAATAATCTAACAAACAATTTATTTCAGCTAGCCATTCGTGAACTGTTTTATTTTAATAAAAAAAATTATTTCATCTGGTAACATTTTTAAACTGCTAGGAATCATCTAATATCTAATCTAAAGTTTTTTGTCCATATTTCTAGTTTGCTTAAGAACAATTAATTTTATTTTCAGCAAACCGGGGGTTTATTGGCAGATAAGTTGAAATAGATTTATGTAATTTACCCTTCTCACTAGACGATGTCTGTTCTGAGACAGGTAATAAAATTAGTTCTTTATTAAAATTGTGACGAAGTGTGCATTAGTCTATTTGTATAATATATAGGGTTATTAATGTGCTAGAATATAATTTTGTACCACGGAATTGCTCTTACTGAAAGAATTTTAAGTATGGAATATTATGCTTTTGTATAAACTTTCATGCGTTAACAATTTATTTACCAGTGAATTTTGCTCTGATTGAGCATGATTGATATTTGCTTTACAGGAAATTTCCTAAGCTTTTTTCTTTTAAATCGGTATAGATCATACTTCATAGGTGTCTCCACACTTCCCCACCTTCTTCCCATCTCTTTCTCCTCCCCACACCCCCCAGCCTCACAACATTGGGGATGCCATAGTCTCATTGGCTGCGGTTAGCAGGGAGCATTTGGGATTCTTGTGCGATATTCGCATCTTGTAACATTTTACCCTTTCTCGTAAAAGACACATTTAACACAACAAGAGAGGTCACTACGGAGCTCTTAGCAGTAAAATGATACACTTTCTACTAAGATTATAATTTTATAGGCATCTCGGTTTTTAATTTAAAACATTATTTTGTAGAATATTAAATGTCTTTATGAAATTCATTTTGCCTACAAAATGTTGTTGACAATAACAGCTTGAAGCAACAATTCACTTTGAAATTCAATTTTCTTCTCCATTCCAGAATATAATCGAAGGTGGAGAAGTAAATTACCAACAAACTGCCCCAAGCGGTCCATATCTTTATAGTAGAATCTTCCACTGAATTTTAGAACTAGACGAGATAAAATAGGGCGTTCAGAGAAAATGGTCCTGTATTTTTCTTCAAAGAAAACATTTGAATCGGAATATGGTTTAAGGAGGGTAGACTATTTGAGGAAACGAAGAGAGAGCTTTTTTCACAAATCATTATTATTATTATTTGTCAAATATATAAAATGTAAACACGTTTTATTGCTTCCCCTACTTTTTATGGCTACCGTTTTATCAATACCGTTCAATCAAACAGAGCCCACAGTAAAAAATAATACCTTTTCCGGTTTTGATCAGTAATTTTTATACCTTTATAAATATTTATCAAATGATAGTAACACTTACCTTGTTTCGTGTACTTTTATCAATTTGGATTTAATCCGTCAAAACAAAGTAGAAAAAATATAAATTTCTTATTTTCAATTCTATTGCAGTCGTAATATGGTATTTTCACAAGGCTGTTTAAAACTGTTTAAAATGTGTGGAGTATTTTTAGTTTATTTTCCTGATTCTTTTCGTCATGCTAATTTGAATATTTTCATAAGTACTTTTTGATTTTAAACTATCTAAAACCGCTAATTCCTAAACGGTTCGTATTTGGCTGATTGTGTTATGACGTAGGTTCCGCCAACGGCGTTTATTGGCCGCTAACATGCCTCCGGGACCCTGAGAGGTCATGAAAGGTTGGCGTCACAGTCCTCTTCCACACAAAAATGTCAATTTGGTTGCAAAAAAAAACGGATATTTACCATATACATTATATACCGTTAAATAATTTAAAAAATATCAATACAACAAAAAAACTGTTCATATACCCTATTTTACTCATCACACACTTTGTTTTTTGTTTGTTTTTATTTTTATATATAATATTTATTGTTATTTGCTTAATGTTGCTAACCGAGCTGATCCGGTTTATCTAAGCAGCGGATCGTTCCAAGTGTCATAAAAGTGCAGTTCTGTAATCGTCTAGTGCTGGTGTATGTTTATCGTCGCACGACCTGGGACTATATTTCACAGGTGACGGGGAATTGTTTATTTCAAACGGTCACGACTGTGTTCTCCTTCCTCTTGCGGAATTTTAAGTAAACCGTCCTTCATATCCGAGGCATGCGGGATTGTCGCAGAAGCACTTGCTCGTGCTATGCACTTCCCATATTTCCTCATTGTTTATTTAACGCTTTTGATTATGTTGTCTTCAGTTACTCATCGCAAATACAGTCTCCTTTTCGATTGCAAGTTGGGCTTTAAACATTTGTTTGTTTGTTTCGTCATTTGCAACTTTACAGTGCCATCATCAAACATTTTCAATGAATCATTCTTGAACATAATTAAATTGTTTGGCTTATCTGTAGGATTTTTGTACACCTAACCTAGAAATTTATTTATATGAGGTAGAAAACACGTATTTGCCCCCTAAGAGAAAGGATCCCTAAAATAGTTAGTACATTATGCAATAATTTAATCATTGTGATAAGAATTATTCGGCACGAACGCAAGGTATGGTCTAGCGACATTTGTTTAGTAAGAATGTTCCTAATGATGTTTTTAATTGCATGTTATCATTTGTGTTTTTGATGCTTTGTCCGTATGGTACTGAATATTTTAAGACTAGTTGTTTGTCCTACCGTCAAATTTAACGTCGTCACCAGTCGACGATCTCCACCATTTTAAATTTTCTGACACTTTTGAACGGATCCCATTAACCGCCGATTCTCGGCCCAACCCTGACCCTCTGTCAAATTTTATGTTGGATAGTTTGATCAGTCGTCATGTATAACAGTCATAAAATTTTCATAAAAGGTTGGTTACATGCCGAAAATCTGCGGTTATCGGGGACCATTCAAATACCAACATATTCAGAATGGTGCTGATCGTCGATTTGTGACGATGTCAGATAATGTGACGGTCTTTCAAACAACTGGCCCTTAGTTGAATTTTGTTTAGGTCCAACTTCGAAGTGTCCTTTTCCATTTTGTTCATTGCTTTTTATATCTTTAGCATAACTTTTTTGAATACTTTTCTTATCGCAACGTTTATGTTTGAGATAGCTCAAATAATTTTGTCTAGTTCCTTTTCCACGGCCATCATATTTCCAGCATCAAGAGTAGCACGTATCTCTGTACCATGGTCCTGCCCCCGCCTTTTATTTGCTGGATTTATTCAGTCCCTAAGCAGCCATATCTCCAGCAATAACCCTCACAGTGCCGCGGGGCATGGTTACTTTAAGTGCAACGCGAATTCCACGGGTTTATTGTTGCACGGCGGCGTGTGCTGAATCCCTGGGAAAGTAATTCGATTTGTCGGAGGTTAAATAATTGAATTACTCCGAATACGTTTGATATACCTTCTTGATTCTGTTTGGTGCTTCTTTATTAATCCTTTTTATTGTTAATTAAATTTTAAACATTATTAAATGGTTCCGTTTAATGAAAATACATTTTGATTTAATAGTGTCTATTTTGTGAAACATCGCTTTCTATACAATGATAGGGAATGTTGTTAAACTACCTAAAATTGCTAAAAAAACTCCTATTAAATTACTTTGAAATGTCTGGGGCAATGAAAGGGTTCTGATCCAGTGATCGACACTCAAGAATTGAAAATTAAAGCGACGCAGACATGCACAATAGTGCAAAAAACATTTTTATTTAATGGAATTTATTTATGGAAGCGAGTTTCCCTCTGAATCCAGTTGATTACCCGATAATCAGAAAGCACAGTATCATCAGTGGCGTGCAGTCCACAAAGGCTGAAAAGCTGTGCCTACCCTAAGAACAATGAACAATCTAAAAAGTTTATCAACATTAAAAATGAGTTAAATCATTAAAAAATGAACATAAAAAAATATTCTTAAAATTTTTTTTTTTATCCTATAACGCATTTTCAGGGTTTTTGGCATAGCAAATATACTGAATAAACAGTGCGATTATAATTAATTACTTTAAAAATCTGTATTGCTATAAATATTTGTGCATTTTGAATAAGCAAATAAAATAAATATTCTTGTACAAAAATTTAAACCAACAAATTTCTAAAAAAAATGTGTTTTTTCCGTGAATTTGGTAGACAACTTGTACGCACATTATCATTTTTAAATAATAATTAACGCACAATCATTGCAGAATTTGAAAAAACTACACACAGCCTACATTTGATCACAGAACAATGCACGTCACTGATTATCATATACTTAGTGTAATGAATATTAGATATTAGAACTTAGCTAGTCCCCTGGTTTGTAAAACTGGTTTTATTATCTAGTAGCTTCATGGGATATCTTTTGATACACAACATTTTAAGACCTATCATATTATCTTAGGCTAATCTCTATCCACTGAAGTTATTGAACTCGCAATACCCCTAGCTATTTAATTGAAAGTTGTGCCTTCAAGTATTCCTTCATTTTATGTCCATCGTAAAAAGAACAAGCGCTGAACTTCCTTATTGCGAAACACTTACCATCTTTATGGGTTAACCGTTAACAGTAACGAGTAACGATTGTAATCCATCTGTTCATTCTTCAGTTACCAGGTGTGTTTACTGTTCAGTTCGGCGAAGTTTGAAGGTTCGCCGGGGTCCGAGCTGAGCTTTCAGATGAACCCGAATTTACCATCCGGTCTACCATGAAGGCCTTGCGGCAATGCCTTCATGGTAGACCACAATTTCATGCGTTGCCCAAGGAATAGGGCGCTCAGTGATTTCAATGTTTTATCCTCTCCCCCTAATAAGAATAAATAATAACACTATTGTCTAATTTTATTTTTCGGAATATCACCTCAAAAATGTTTTAAAATAGTCTCTTAGCTAGAAAATAAACTTTCACAAAAATTCTTGTCACTATTCTTATATTTGTCGCGGACTTTGGAAAGGGTCGAATTTGTCAAATAAAATAAGAAAATAATAATAACTAACCAACTAACCATCACGCCATTTCCTCGCAGGGGTAAGCAGAGGGGACGGATTCACTTGATCGTGCCATGAATAACAATAGGTAATCATAATTCGATGATTTGTGAAAATCATCTCAAGGGCGCTGTACATATATTACTTACTAGAGTTTATCTTATTATGTACAAACAGATACAAAAAGGTACTTACCTGGCAGGTCACCCCAGTTAACATTATAAAGTTTTAGCGTGGGAAGATATGATTTTACACACACAGGACACAATATCAGAAAACACTGCACAATGCATGATATTGCAGTTACTATTTTATTGATATTATATTCATTAGAAGGTTAGTGGCTAAAGAAGAGTTGGTATTTATTTTAAATATTAATGGTTTTTTTCTGATTTAGGACTGGAGATTAGATTTTATAAATATCCGAAAAGCAAAAAAAATTCTACTCGAAGTTTAACTGAGATTTTCGATGATAATTATGTATTCATACTTACAAATATTTATAGTTATTTATTTAGAATGTCGCAGATTATGAAAAGTTTTTTATTTATCGAGAAATTACTATCTTAGACTATCTTCAAATGCAAATAAGAAAAACACAGAACAGTGGTGCCTAAAATAACTGTTTTTTATGGAATTTCAGGCAGTATGGTAGCGTTGAAAGTGATGTTTCTAACTGTGTTGTCCATGAATATGTCTTTCTGAAGAGATTAGTTTTTAGAAATGACGCTAGAACTTCCAGTTCTAAAGTTTTTGCTGCTTCGAACAAACTGGATTGTGCTGTATAGTATTATTTAGCCTTTTTAAATATTTCTAGTTTTTCAATAGTTAATACATGGTGGAATTCCATTGTAATGATTAAATAAAAGACACTTTTTAACTTTATTCCACTTTTATTTTTGACCGTGACCGATTTTAGCCTGTGACGGCTATCCCGAAGATAAAAAGTGTATTTTATTTAATAAATATTTGGCTTCACTATCAAATTATTATTATCGCATCTATAAACATTTTTTATTTTGGAAAGTTCTTGACAACGCCAGTGCCACTGACCGGTCAATTCGGAGTTCAATTCTTCGTCTGGTCAAGTCCTCCACCACGACACAAGCAACATTTTCCGCTTACTGTGATGGTTGTAACAGATTTTCAGGTTATTCGTAAACCGAAAATATTTCTCTTTCCTTAAAAAAAGGCGTTATCTTTTTTTATTTTTTAAGTTTTATAAATTTAATAATAACTGTTATTTTTCAATTTAAAAAACGGTTTATTTATAAAAAGTTTTGCTATGTAATTATTATTACGCGTGACAGCTGTTTCGCCTTCCTAGGGGCATTACCAAACAGCTGTCACGCGTAATTATAATTATCTAGCATCATTTTTTTAAATTAATTTAATATAATTGAATAATTAGAGTTATTATTAAATTTTAAAAACTTTACGTTAAAATCGAGCTCTACAAATTAAACATTTTTTACATAAGCTGCAATTTGCAAACCTTCACCCAATCATGTGCAAGGTGTATTTACGAGCCACGTTTAGGGTGGATTTTATTGTGCCGCTGTTCATTACACTCCGGTGCGGGGCAACAGGTGCCCAGTGCTCAGTGTTCACCGCGCACCGAGCAGGTTCAATGCGTGGAGCATTGCGCGGGTCATGACTGCGTGGGAATGATATTGAATTCGGCACACAGCACCTGAAGGGTTGCGGAGACCCGAGGCCACCGTAAATCGCAGCCAAATATAAACAATCAGTACCGGCAGGCAATGTTGAAATGCGTAAACAGTATTTCAATGTTCAATATTGATCTTCGAATATTAAGAGACGTAATTCGTGCAGCATTCCATAGGTTGACTGCGTGGGAATGACATTGAATTTGGCACACAGCACCTGAAGGGTTGCGGAGACCTGAGGTCACCGGAAACCGCAGCCAAATACAAACAATCCCGTATATAAAGTAGGCAGGTAATTTTGACATACATAAAAAGCATTTCAATGTTCAGTATCGAACTTCGAATATTAAGAGGTTCCATGCGTGGAGCATTCCATAGGTTATGACTAAGGTGGGAATGACATTTATTTCGGCACCGAGTACCTGAAGGGTTGCGGGGACCTGAGGTCACCGGAAACCGCAACCAAAATAACGTCCTAATTCTGAACGTAAACAATCAACACAATGCTCTACAGGCAATATTGACATTTAACGTAAACGTCAAAAGTCGGACTTTTGCACAGGAAAATAATTGCCGTGTGGAGGGTCTTCCAATATTGAGCAATATTTCGATACTGTATTTTGGCCAACTAAAGGTTTATATATTTTAAAGCTTTTAAAAGGTGCTGTAGGTACATATTTTTAACACAAATATTACAAATGCTTTGAGGGTTCACCAGATACAGAATGTAAACAGTACCTGACTTTAATTGTATATATCTTTACGGTATCTTGATGTTATATAATTTACCTTCTATAATAAGTTTTTCCAAAATAGTTGATTTTTCTTTCTTCTTTTTTCATAGTTTTACTAAGAATATTATATAACTGTTTGGCGCTCTCGTAGCTGCCGGCAGCTTTTTATAAGCGCTCCAGTTTATCTGGGAAATATTGGGAAGTTCTTAATTTTTCCGGTGTTAAAATAGCGTAAAATAACCGCAATAATTTATAGGTTACATTTATAAAAATCATATAATTTTAGTGTGGCCGTTTCGGGCTTAAATCAAGTTTATAATAAAAAATCAAATAAAACCCAAACATTTTAAGTTCAAATCTGTCACTTTGTTCTAAATTAACCCAAAAGCATCGGTCATCGGTCGAAGGCGTTCGCCACATGTGCTTGTTAAAAGACCTTTGCCTGTTAAAAGCCTAGTGAAGTGTCCAAAGTGTCCAAAGTGAATGGATGATTTACAATGTTATTCTTTGAACTATGGTGATTGTAAACAATATCGTATTCGACCAGGCTACACGACGCAAACTTAATGGTGAATGTGTTATTTTGGACCATTTAATAGCTGCAAAGATATCGTTGTATAACCTTGAACGTTGTACCACAACCGCAACCCGAAAAATTAGATTTAGTGGCTGCCGAGAAAGGCGCAATAGGAAAGACATTTGACTAGGAGATCTTCTGCTGTCACGGCGACCTGAGTTCTGACCTCCAGTCTACAGAGCAGATCCGATGCATCATGCGGCCCACGGACGTGCCTGACCAGGCTGTTCTGCGACCTGCTGTTGTCCGACCCCGACAAGGACACCTCCGGCTGGGGCGAGAAATGTACGACACGCTAATGTGCTCTTTCCAGATCCTGAAGCCGGCCGACAAGCGCTACCTGGTGTACGGGCAGACCAACACCAAGCGTCCCGTCAGACCGCCCAGGGGCGTCACCAACAAAGACAAAGAAGACTTAGATCAAGCCGTATTTAGTTTTGATAATTTAACTGCATCTCTTTATATGGTCTGTAAATAATGTGTAATGATAGCCTGTCCAAAAAAATATGTAATCGATGTAATATAGGAATAATGTAAGAATAGGAAGTAAGTTTTGTACAGCGCCCTTGAGGTGATTTTTCACAAAAACGGCGCTATAAAAATCATCCGATTATTATTATTATATATATATGATTTTTTTACCATATACTTTAACGATAGTTTAAAGAAATGGAAACCCTTATACGCGCTGCCTATGTGTGGGTGATATGAGTACATAATAATTGGTAATTGAATACACTCTATATTATTTAAGTAATGTAACATAATGTAATATGCAATATAATTTTTTAAGTTAAGTAAACCGTATTGCAGTTAATTGAAACATATAGAGATAACAAAGATTTTCTGTAAGTAACGTTCCAACATCTAGATCAGTCGGCAATAATTTTACTTCTTTTACATACAAGTACAGTTCTATTTTATTTGACGTTTGAATTTCTTTTGGTAAAATATTGAATGTGCGAGGACCAATAAAACTGCTGTGTGTTGGCGTATCAGTTGGAGGAGAATAAAACACGTTATTAGTCCTTTTACTTATTCGATTTTCATTATTTTGGAATTTAGGTATAATTCAGAGTTCGTGCAATACCATTCTTCATTGGCCTCATTTAATATATGCGAAGTTAGAATTATATTCTTTAAAAAAATCTTTTTTAAAAGTGGTTTCCTTATCCCAATAAAAAAGTTTTTTTTTTCATGTTTCGGGGTCGCAAGCCAATCGAAAAGAAGAGGGTTGGGTAACGGAGCTCTGAGCTATATTCTTACTCGCAAAATAGATTGACTCCCCAAAAGCATCGCCAAGAGTTCAACAATGAACATAATTTGTCTGGCAATTTTGAAATACTAAAAGCTAATAAAATACTTTTACCGATATCCGATACAGATTACCGTTTTATACCTTTGAAATTTTTCGCCTTAAACCGATTAGGGTTGGTTTTATCGCACCCGTTCTGCGCCATTTAAGGGAGTATTTGGATTATCCCCTTTTTAGGCATTTTGAATTTGATCATAGAAAGTAGACGGCGATTATGAATGAAAGTGACTATAAATTTGAAAGGCCAAAGAAAAATAATTTCTTTCTTTGCGTATGAACGGTTTTTTTTTGGTAGTGAAAAAATATTATTATCTGCGCGATCGTTTGTGAGAGGAGTGAGAGACGGTTTTACCTTGATAGTAGGTAAATGATATTTTATGTTGTTCATAAATCTATAACAATCGTTTTGCCTCGTGTAGAATTTGCCATTCATAATTTTCTTATTCCAATATTCGGTAAACCACCAAATGATGGTGTAATAGTATTGAACGGTGTTTGTTTTAAGATAAATTAACCGTTTCACTTACCAGCGTCGTATTTTCGTTATCCGGACATTTAATAGGGTGTACTAGCGCTAGTTTTTGGCTCATTGGACCAACATGTCCCGTAAAGGAAAGCTTTATGTCCTTATCGCAACACCTAAGCCTCGTGTATCAATTACTCTAAAGCCTACGCCTTCAATAAAAGCATTTGTTTTTAGTATGCCTCGTATGGCTGCCTTTATTGTCCTGTAAAACGATCCTCGGGGATTTCCATCGGTACTTTATATATTCCTTCGTGATCCTCCGAATCCATCCAGGCTTGTCGCATATCCTCTACGGACATTACGCGTCCTCGACATACTGATTTGAAGATGGGTATCTGAAAGTCAAAAAGCTACCTACCCTTTTGTTCCCGTGTTTTGTGTACGCTAGCAGACGCTCGAAGAATTTCCGCCACTGATACGGAAGAAAAGCCGACTATTTTATTTTGTTTCTTATGATTATAGTGAATGCCCAAAGGCGCCATATAAAATACACGTATATCATGATGTATTGTATCAGCACAATACGAGAATTATTTATGTGCCTCGGAACTACAAACATTAGTCGCCTATCATCCGTTGTTTGTCCAAAAATATGATCGTTAAAGTGTTCTTTGTTCTTCTTTCGAAAGATATTGTTTTATCTTTTTCATTTCTCCCCCGCCTCCTTCACTGCTCGTGTAGAGCGAAATATGTGTTTTGATACGCGTTTGCTCCTTCTGAATTATTTATTGTAATACTTTTTTTTCTCCAATAAGATTTTCTCCGGAATAATGTCGTCTCATTTCAATATGTTTCCATACAGTCCCCAGCAGAGAAGTTTTGTCATCAGAGCCATCCAATCGGCAAAGAATGCATTTCGCTGTATTATTTAGTTCCAAGGAGAGCGGTTTACATTGCTAACAATACCTGGGGGTCCATTTTGATAAATTAAAAGAGATACCGCTTCCTTTTCGAACAATGATAAAATCGCATGAGTGCAGAATTTTCCGCTTTACATGCTATTCTCGATCGTTGACTACAGGAGTGAGAGTGCACAAATCTATTGAATACTCAAATGATTTTTGGTCCTTCGGGTAAAAATTGCTGACTTTTCGATTTAGAATTTCTTATTATATTTATTTGTATGAATAACCGAAATGTAGCCTTCATATTTTCTTTTTTAACTGGCTCGTGTTTTATTGTAATTTGAAGTACTCGTGACTGAATCCAATTGTCTTTCATCAAAGAGAAAAAAAACTTTAAAATATCTCAAATAAAATTTAAAAGAACAATATTGTTTTCCATGGCTAGATTTTTCCGCTGAAAACAAGCGAAAAAACGGTAATTTCCCTATTTTCAAATAGACTGTATTCTAGGGATGGGGATTTTTTTGAATGCTTATTATATTGTAAAATAATACTTTTGCAAAAGCAAGATGAAATAAATTGTAAGAAAATAAATATTCATATATTTTATTTATTTATTTATTTCTCGAGAGAAAAAATTGGGCTGTTTTGTCAGGTGAATTTAAATTGTATTCAGAACATATACTTCGCCCAGGCTTATTTAACGGAAAACCTATAATAGGAATTTACAATTCTCGGTATTGTGGGATATATTGTATTATTGTCTTGCCGAGAAATATTGTTTCCGAACTGAATCAGAGACTGTTTATAATTTGGAATATTTTACAAGCGAAGTGTTCTAATCCTTTGGGATCTTGTAAAACAACTGCGGATTAACTGAACCGAATAAAAACTTGTTACAAATTTAAAGAATATCCTTTTTATGATTGTTTAGCGGCGCAATGAGTTTACTTTCTTGGCACTTCTTTATCCAACGTTCTGTGGATTTTTTTTTGTATATTTCACAGGGTTTTTAACTTTGTTAATGAACCGTGCTTGAGAAGTAAAACCGAGGCCATAAAATGATAGTTCTTTAGTTGAGAATAACGCCGCTGGTAGTGCGTATTTAAATTATATTTTTAATTCATTTATTAAGTAAGGTATTTTTATATTTGGACTCGTATTACTACCCCGCTTTGCTCGAGATTCTGAAAGTCTTGTCTTTAAAATATTTGAATTAAACATTATGACGTCTTGTCTATTTTTTTTAAATAGTTATGCGAATAAATTATTCGGAATAATAAGGTCTGGGAATGACGTTGCTAGCAGATTACAGTTAATTTTACACACCAATATCGCAGTAAATGCTAATGTTATTTCTGAAATTAAATTATATCTCATACATTACCGTCGCATTTACCATGTACAGTTAAGGGTACATGTTGGAACTTAGTTAAAGATATGTAAACAGCAGACACTACACATTTAAACATACCAAAGTATTTATCTTCGCTCGAGTGGGGTTCTCGGCAAGTTTAGTTTCTATCACCATCCCCTTGTTCCTCCCACCGTTATTTCACCCTCGCCCCCCTCGGATCGGGGACTTGGTGTTCCTTGTCAAGGTTGTCCCAGGACTTGGGATGTGATCACTTTATCTCTTCGCCGCCCAGAGCTATCCTGAAAACGTCATAAGCAAGAAAGGGCGGGCATAGAAGATAAGTTAGATCAATGGATCGTTTCGTAAATAATTGGCGTTGGATAGGGTTAATTTAATTTTGTTTGTTTTTTCATATTTTTAAATATATCTGTACCCTTCTTTTAAAATAATTGGTCTATTCTTGTTTTTGGAAGAAGATAAGCAAAAGTAAGTCGGTACGTCCTAACACATTATAGTACGATTAAGCGACCGGCTGGCAATCGAACGGAGCGAGTCCCGTAACCGATCCCGTATTCCTCCTTTTTTTAACACAAGCCCATGCGTGCATGGTGAAAAGGCATGTGGGTGCTATAAACTATTAATCCTAGGGTTTATAGATTTAAAATATTTTGGGTTGGGTCATGTCAAGAGTTGGAATAGCAAAATAGTATTTATGAGACGATGTATGAATGAGAAATTTAATGTAAATCTGAGAAGCATGTGCGAAGGGCAAGTTGTATGGCATTCCAAGAGCTGAGAAATAGTGTCATATTTTGTTAGTTGTTTGTTCCTTAGATCAGATAATGTCTACGAATTTACTTAAATGAAAGATGTTCTCTATAAAATTCCACTGCTCCGTAGTATTTTCAACGTTGCAAAATACAACGTTTTTTTATAACTTTTCCCAAAAGATATGGTCACTTCCGTTTTTATATAGCCGACCGCTCAAATCCGCCGAACGTGGGTCGCATCACCTCCGACGTCCAACTCCTAGGAGGAGTCCGTAGGTACTCTGTGCCTTATCTCGATACTGCTCTGTGGTCATTACTACACTCCCCGAAGACTCGGTCGTTAGGGAGAGTGCGCTCGTGCGCCGGCCGGGCTTCGGGCGTCGCGGCGCTAACACGGGAATGGTGGAGACGTCGCAAGTACGAACTTCCGGACTGCATGTATCTACGTAGGTACTGCTATATTTTATAGCTACAGTTTAAACGGAGTATTTGACAAAAATGTGACCTTTGAATATTTGAAATCAGTAAAAACAGTTTAGTAATGACAGGGAGGCATCGCTAATTCGAACCCATTATTAGTATCTGTCTTTAATGATTTGTGTGAGGTTTTTCTGCATTTAAACATGTTCCACAAATTATTACGGTCGGTGCCCTGATGCCAGATTCGCCCATCTTTCCGATTTTCGTTTGCCTTTAATCTGACCTCAGACTTTTTCTTATTTTTTCACTTTAAAATGTTGGAGTGAAAATATTTAAACCAGTAGTTTTTTTTGCTGCAAAAATGACGAAAGAGTTTTTTTTTGTTATATGGAAAACAACACGGGACATTAAACTATGTAACAAAAGTATGTAACTGATTTACGTTTTCTGCTGAAGGGTTCCCAAACGCCTGTGCGGGAATGGTAGCTAACTTTGGAGGCTGAAATCTACAGTTTTTAAATAACTGTATCAAAACGGTTTTCTGAAGAAAAAAATGTTCGATCTTTGTTCTCGCATTTCCCCAGAGCATTTTTTTTCAAAGAAAATATTTTCATACTTAAAATTAATTTGAAAAATTGGTTGATTTCTCGATAGAGGTATATTCGGAGCCTATTATAGAAGAAATTGAGTATGAAATATATCATTTTAATTTTTGAAAAACGTGTATCATGTGTACTGCTCTTCAAATGTCCCAAAGGAATTTTTTTATAGGTGAAATGGTTTTTGTTTTAAAATGGCTAATTCTGGGCCCGAATTTTGAACATTTTCACCCATACAAATTTCTATGAAAATTTCGCATGCCGACTACATTTTAATTTAAAGCTTAATAATAACTATTATTTTTCAATTAAAAAAACGGTTTATTTATAAAAAAAAGTTTTGCGAGATAATTATTACTACGCGTGACAGCTGTTTCGCCTTCCGAAGGCATTATTTTAATTACTTTTCATTTTTATTACCAAAGCTCTTATTAATTTCTGCGTAAATTGACGGTTATTTTAATGGTTTAATTACACTGCAAAGTTTCCCCGCTTCAGGGTTATAATGTAATATTGTTTCAAATTTGATTATCGGTCATTTAAATGGATATCTTTGGCATTTCCAAATTTATTTTAAATTAGAATGAAGGGGTTTTGTTTTTCCCTTTCATAATTATACTAAATTTTATTATCTGCTATAATTGCTCTCAGTGTGAAGATGTCCAGTAGTGGGGAACGAATTATATTATTTTGTTCATTAATTAAATTAGCTTTTGGATTATTAGAATTTTTTCCAATTTCCAAATGTTCTAAAAGGTTAAGTTTACGTTTGAATTTGCAACGGAACCGGGTTATTATTTCTGTGATTGAGTGCCTTTTGTTTAAGAGATGTTGGGCAAATTGTGACACTATTTTGTTTTTATTGTTAAACGATCTCATGTGTTTTTTAAATCTAGTATAAAGGGACCGTCCAGTTTGTCCAATATACGAGTATATCACGTTGCACTCGTCACATTGGAGTTTATAAATGCCGCTATTTTTAATTTGGGTACTTTAGTTAGTTTTCAAGAGATGAACCTATATTATTATTGGTGCGGGAAGCAAATAAATTATTAGGTAAATAATAATAATTTGATTGTGAAAATTCATACTAAGAAATAATAAAAGAAAAGTCGAAAAGTTCGCGTGGGTTATGCCTTATGCTTCACAACGCAGGCTGCGTCATGCCTAGGCTGACTGTACTTACCCATCGTTCGGTCGCTAAATCCACGCACCCCCTGTACCCTTCCGTGCCGCGCCCACGGCATTGCCCTAGCGGCGCTGACGTCACGAGAGCCTCCCAGCCCTTAACCCGCCGTGTGCCTTCATCTTATTAGCAGACATCCTACATGTGTACTTTCGAGTTATTCTCCCACATTTTTAATAAATTCATGTTGCAATTTAAAACAAAAATCCACCATAAACTTGTTTATTTTTTTCTCTTTTAGCAAATGAAGTTATTTCGAATATTTTACTAATTAATCTTTTTCAATATTTTTTTTTTTTTTCGTCTTAATTTTTGTACCTGTTGTTATTTATTAGTTTGTATTATTTTTATCACTTATGGAACGTATTGCGTTGCACTACCCCTGCATACCTTCTGGAATAAATAACTATTAGTATTATTAATAAGCCGCTTTCCACTTGTACATTTACGTACTTAAATCAATCACGGTTATTTCTCACAAAATTAAAAAAAAAACAAGAATGCTTTTTTTCTTCATTGCAACCATGTTTCTTGTTTCGTAAAATTCCTGAAATTGCTCATTCCTTTCAGTGGCATTTAAAATAACGGTACTCCCTCCAATGTGTTGACCCGTTGAATTCCTCACTCGGATCTGGACAAAAGTAACTTGTATTGTTTCACCCTGCAAGGAAGATATTCCATTCTTTCCGAAAAGTTTTTCCATAAAACAGTAACGTTTCCTCCAACGTTCGCCGTATTGTCTCACTTCGGTTGTAAGATTTTCCTTTTGTTCTTTAACATGTTTGTTTGTTTCGAGTAAATAAATTACGGACGATCAGAAACTGCAGCTGATATTTTATTTTGCATACATATAAATGTTCCTTTGCTATCTAAGAGATTTGCTTCGGATGGAATTATAATGCATTATGTGTACGTGCTCATAGAAAAGCTCACTCGCAGTCTCCTAGCGTGAGAAATCTTATATATTTAAAATTACTTCAATAATTTTTCTTTTTTTGATTATAGCTTCACTTTGACTGTATTTTTAAACTTTTAAAGATCCCTAGTTTTACACTCCCAATAAACAAGTGCAGCTTCGCAAGTTTTATCATTAAGCTGGAGTGGCGAGATTAAGTTAAAAAGATTCTTCTCTTATCGTTCACGTAATGAGATTGCTCTCAGACCTCCATCCGGTGTTATGGCTTCTTCATTGGTCCATTATCGTCGACTGTGTTCAAACCCATCTTGCTGCGCTAGATTCCTCTAGTCGTCCTTGTTGTCTCGTTATTCCTTAGTGTATCATTTCGTAAACAGCCTTTTACGTCTAGTAATTATTGAGAATCAATCGGAAGTAATTGTAGATTAATTAACTGACAGATATCTTAACTAGAAAACGTGGACAATGACGTGGTGTCAAAGGAATTCAAATGAAAAATTAATAATGAGGTAAATATGGATACAGGACGAGAAATATAAAGTATATACGGTGTGACAAGGAAAAAATTAGGCACGCAAAATCCTTTATTTCTCCAAGCCATGCAGTTCTATAGTGACATTTCAGTAGAAATTAGTAAAATTTATCTTTATCAATTCAATCAACAAAATAAGGAAGTTTGTTAGTAGTGTACCTTAATTAAATTGTGTATTATACGTACATATATATGATTTTTTTAACCATTGGACAAAATGACAATTAGATAACTTTGCGATAAATCCGCAATCCTTCATATCTTCAAATCCATTCTCCATATTTCCTTAAAATCACAATATTCAATAATAACCAGATCTTCAACAAACTGCTCCCTTAATACCCCGTTATATTATACCACCCACGGACAAAGATATTTTATATATACCCATAATAATAACCCACGGAGAATGTACCATGTATAATCAAGCATAACGTGTCAGTCTGGATAAAAACAAAAGGTACAGAATTTTTCCAAAACTTAATAATACCAAATCAAACATGACACAGTACCAGTTACATTAAATATAATTATTATCTATATATATATCCTGGCGTACCGTCGCGTCTGATCAACATAGTACGAGATGGGATCTCTATATATATATTTAATATTACTGAATATTCTTTAACATAATAATACAAACAATTCACGGCAATACTCATTTAAATCACGTAAACACAGCGCAGGTTCTCCTAGTGAGGTGTTGGCAAAACACAGTAGGTACACATCATTCTTACTTCAGACTATACAATCTAAATATGATTGTTGTGTAATTGAATTTAACTTTAAAATTAATAGAAATAAATTAGACAAATTAAATAAAAATAATAAATAGTATGAAAGTTTGTTTTATAATATCTAAGAGGTTCATTGTCACCAGGTATAAAATTCTTAGCCTTAATCAGCACGATAAAAATCCAAGGTACATTAAAACTTTAAACAGCTTCATTTTATTTTCTTAATTTCTCGAGAGAGAAATATTATTCCCGCAAAAATTCATTCCAGCATCGATAAAAAGTCTCATTGTGATTTTAGTTGCGCAACTAGACGGGGGTAATATGCACTCACATTCGTCTGGAGTCTGGAGGCAACTTTACTTTCAAGTGCTTCGCCGTTGCCACGAACGATATAAAACGGTTTCGAACTAATAAACTAATTAAACAATTAAATATTTCATTTATCCGATGACGCAAACAATAATTGTGTTCGCTTTGACGACTGTACTTCAAATAACTAACTTTGTTTTTCTCTTCTTTCCAGGTAAGAATCTCTTCGTTTCCTGTCATCGCTCTCATCATTTCGTTCGTATTCGTGAGCATTTACAAACTTATTTTTATTACGTAAAGTTCTTACAACTTATAAGGATCTCTGTTAAAGAAGTTATTCTTAATGTGAAGTAGGTATTTCTTAGAACTCTATTTCTTCTCTGATGTATCCTATTCGCATTATGTTATAATTTACGAGTACCTAAGTATAGTTACGAAATAATTTAAAACGATCAATATCATAGTACCGCTCGTTTGTCCGTTTCCAATATTTATCTTTTTGTTTTATTCTTTATTTCTCATCGAACGATTGTCTTATCTTCTTAATTTTCATTATATTTCAGTCGATTCTTATTAAGTCTTTGACGTCACAAAGTATTTCAAGAAAATTATAATAAATTTCTCATCATAAGTAATGTTTCATCCCATTACCCACCGTGACAACCGCATTTCGAAGATTTATCTTCTGATAATAAAATTGAATTAATGTTGCTACATAAAGAAGGTCTCACATTCGTTTGAATTCCACGTCAACTATTCAATATCACTATTTATTTCAATTAAGGCTTAAATATGACATTCTGGGTATCGTTTAATTTTGTTACATTTGTTGACTTTTACAAAGCTCAATATTGTAGAATCCAATGGATAGTTTAGATTAAGAATGCCCTTCACTTTGCATATTTTACTATTTGCTCGATTTTTGGTTTTAATGAGATATGTAGTTAAGGAAATACATAGTTAATAATGGGTTCATCAATTTGTAAGCCATTAGTAGTCAAAATGTCAATACAATGTACATAATATGCATACAAAGCCGGTTTGCCGTACGAAAGTGCATTATCGACAATGCATACATAATTAGTTTTCCTCGGAAAATCCTGAAGGTTATTCGACCAATGCTCGCTTCTAATGACGTCTAATGTAATGTACATCGACAATAGTAACAAACCATGTTAAAATAAATGTTGAGGCCATGCTACATGTGTTACTAGGCATTTTTTAATCTTGTACCTATCTATTTACTTAATCGCACACTTAACAGTTACAGAGATAGTATCCAATTAAGTTGATCGCGTCGAATCGCTCATGTACGGTTTTTTGGTTCGGCAACGATATTTAAAATGATGGCAATAATTTGTTTTGTCTTTCTAATGTTATGTTTTCTAAGAACATTAGGTAATATTATTGTTTGTATGATATCCACAGCACTTCGCATAATGAATTTTAAAACAGTAATGACTCCAAACAATGACCTTTTCTGATGTTGATACAAAACTATAATAATAATTTTATACGCAATTCTTTTGAAATATTTTCGTAAGCTTTAGGGGCGTTTAACACAGCTAGAAAATAACTGATAACTATGTTCTTAAAAAGGTATAATTTCTATTTTCAATAGGTATGTTTTCATTTAGTTAATTAAATTTTACACAGCTAATTAGATAATTTATAATGTTTTTCTTAGTCTTCCTCACCAGGGGTTCCTGTGCTGAGGCGGACTGGGTTTTATTAAAAAAAAACTGATTATTTTTAAGCTTCTACGAAGTTCTTTTCAAGATGTTGGATAACTCTTCTTCTTTGATTTCTTTCAGCCGGGTTTAGATTTGATTTTTGAAATCACTTGCCTTTTTTTATTGCTGGTGGAAATGTATTATATAGCTTAGTGGAGAGATATTTATACAATAATTCCTTTGCCCAAAAGCGGTTTTAATTCTAGGACTATTCATAATGTCATTTTGGTTGGCTCTTGTGTGGTGAAAATTAAGTTTCTTCGGTTTTTTTGGACTTTTGAAATGTTTGATTAAAACATTCTTACCACAGATATTTTGGATGTTAGGTACTGCAAAAGATTTGAAATTTTATTTTGTTGGTGTTCTTATGGGGACTTTTAAAATGGTCTTTATAATAAATACCCTTTTGGATTTTATACAATTGTTTCATATGGTTATGAGTTAATGTCAATTGTTTCATATGGTCATAAGTTATTGTCAATTGTTTCATATGGTCATAAGTTATTGTTTCATATGGTTAACTATTAGAAGTGAACTTTTTAAAAGTATCCAAATTATTATTTTTTTTTTTTTTAAACCACCAAGAAACAGCTAAATATGTACAATAATTTAACATTAAAATAAATGTTCGTCAAATAAAATAACTGGTTTTCACTGTATAACGGAACAAGTTGACATTACCATTTTCATATCCTTTTTTAAAATATTTTTTTTGCTAGGCTTACAATTTTGACTTGTCTAATGAATAATCACTTCCCTATCTCACTTTCATCACTATTCTGCGTCCTGATTTTATAAAAGCAAGCACACATAAGCTAACGACGGCAATGTTTGCATCAGCGGAATTCTGTTGCCTACGAGCGTAAGTCAGATTTGACATTGGCCAAAACAAACACGCTCAGATGCTAATGCCCCGAACCGAATATGATTCACTGTTTTTCAAATACGTACTTTACTTATTCTTATTACGATTCTTCTCCTCTTAGAGAATACTCTTTATGAAGTGTTGGCTCCAGACAGCCGTTTGTCATTCGTCAGTTTATTATTTCGCGTCTCATTAGGTAATTTTATTTGACTTGTTTTCGAGTTTTTGCTGCTTTAAAATTGCACTCGGTACATTCGCCAGTGATAATTAAAATATTCTGGTACATTTTGCCATTTTAGTCGAGGGAAATTGTTTTTGGTTTCTCTTGGAAAGGATGGTTTGTATTTAGTATTAACATCGCCCATATTTAATTCCGTCGTTTTATTTACTGAGAAATATTTTATACTAATTTTCATATTGAGAGAAGTAATTTACGGTTCGCTTATCTACATATCTAGAACAGTATATATGCGAGGGCAGTACAGGTTCATTTTGGAGTTGTAGCTTCGATAAAATTATCGATTTCGTTGTATTTTTACGTGAATTTGATTGTTCTTATGGAGGGATGTTAAGACTAAACGAAACAAAACAAAACAAAAAAACGCCTTTAGCACGTAATACTTTTACATATTGAATTGAGTTGTTTGTTGGCCGGTATACACACCAGTGGCTATTTTTTGTAAAAACATTACGTCTGCGGAATTTCTACGGTTTTCCAATGACGGAATCCCGAAAAACGCGGCTGACTCCTCATTATAAGTTTCTTGGAAGACTTGAGCTTTAAATCTACAGCAAAAAAAATAATCTACTTCATATTCAGTCACAAAAAAGAGCCACCTCTGTGATATATTCCCCTGAATTACTTGAACGAATTCGATTGAGAGTGCCTAACAGAGAAATCAGACAAAACCACATACTAAACCTACCTCAATACAACACTAACTCAAAACAAAACACCTTTATTCACCGCGCTTCACACATTTTTAACACTTTGTAACGTAAATACTGACCCCGAGTCTATGATTGGGATAATTGTCTACGGAAGAGATTGGTGAGAGGATGTCTATGGGAGACGGAGACGCAAGGGAGCAACTCAACATGGCGGGCGACATAACCTGACTGGAGCGGTCGTGATCGACGTGTGTTTTTTGGGAGAGATTATGTTTTTTGATTTTCTATTTTGTTTGACGTCGGAGGGCGTCTACAAAATTTGCCCGAAGTGGGTGTGTTTTTTGTTTTATTGATTGATCGATGGCCGGATTGTGAGGCGATGAAGCCAAACCGCGCGTGCCTGCTGCTTTGGTGAAAATCTCGGAAGAAGTGATGAGCGGACCAAAAAGGACATAAGGTAG
The DNA here is from genome assembly GCA_022606495.2 of Halesus radiatus. Classification (NCBI taxonomy): domain Eukaryota; kingdom Metazoa; phylum Arthropoda; class Insecta; order Trichoptera; family Limnephilidae; genus Halesus; species Halesus radiatus. The sequence goes on along the minus strand of JAHDVE020004839.1, from coordinate 163,698 downwards.
CATCTGCATATTCCATTGTCTGGACCCCACGGAAGAGGCTATGGCGGATGGCGCTTCAGAAGAGTCGTCCTAGACTTCTTTTTGGAGATTACTACGATCGGTGAGCATCTGGACCTGGAGAGGCCTTCCATGATGCTGAGGAGAGGAGTCGGACCATGAGAGCCATCAATTATTGTTTGAACCTTTTCGTGTTGGGATCAATCCTTCTCTTTACTCTTTTCTTTGCTAAACCATGATAGACGTGGTTATAGAATCATTAAATTTATGTTCTTTCCTTTTACAAGGGTTTTATTTACTGTATCAATCAATACATCCCACTTCCCTGTGCTTCACCATCATTCTCACCCACGAATCTTGAGATGAGAGAACATTAGCCGTCGTATCATTTTTACGCTACATTATGGCGCCTCAACGTTTTTTGTGAATAATATTTAAGATATTATGGACACGGACTCGGGAATTGATGGGTGAAGTTCGTGTGGTGTGATGTATGGATTGATACAGAAATATTATTAATTATATCATAATATTGTTTATGTATATGTGTGCATACATGAGGTCAGCGATCACGCCATTAGAAGGTTGGTAAATATTAATTGTCGTAATTTTTGGCATATTTGTGACATTGTTATTCTTGAAAGAAACGGTAATTATTTTTGCGACACAGGCATTTCCTGGCGTCGGTAACTAAAACTAATGCAAATAAATTTAAATAAATGAAATTAAAATGATTCATGATTTTGACAATAGATGGTGTTGCGTGTACACGATTGTTTGCGTCTCGGATAATTTATAAATAAGTAATTTAATTCTGTTTACAATGGAGATTAACAACATTAACAGTTATTCGAAAGAGGAATTGTCCACTATTTTAGAGGAAAAAGAAATCGTTCCGGAGGCGACTCTTGCGGAAATGCGGGCACAAGCACGTAAATTTAACGCGTCTCTTAAAGAAGTTTTAGGTTCAAATAATAAACCCACGGAATCTCAGGTTACGAATATAACAAATAATTATTATTATTCAACAAGTGGCGAGATAGGAGTTTACAAATGGGATTTGAAATATGACGGAACCTCTGACGTCAGAGATTTCTTGTATAAGATAGAAGAATTGTGTAGAAGCAGGAGAACAAAAATAGAGGATGTTGTCCTCGGATTTGGTGATTTGCTGGAAGGAAAAGCAGCTACATGGTTTCGCTCTATATGTAAAGACAATCTGACGTGGAGAGATCTGCAGCAATTGTTACTAGCGCGTTACGAACGTGAAGATGCACAAGTGCAGGCGTCGCGTAACTTGTACAATATGCGACAATCATCGGACGAGTCGGTAGCAGATTTTGTCGCGAATTTAAAAATAGCTAACTCTAAACTTGTTGACAATTTATCCGAAATGCAATTAGTAAAACTAGCCAAGCATAGTTTATTAAACAAATATGCAAGTGTACTTGCTTCAAGTGACACTTCCGACTTTGATAAATTAGTTGCTGTCTGTGAACAACTAGAAATGTTTACTGCGAGGCCAGCAATAAACAACACGCATAAGGGAAATACTAACACCGCTTATTTTCATAAGAGAATTAATAATCAATCTCCTTCTTCTTCTTTTCCTGGGAATAGAGCCGATTTGAAATGCAATTTTTGTAATATACCGGGGCATACGTGGAATTTTTGTAGGAAGAGAAAATTAGGCAACAATTCTCGTAACAATAGTTCAAAAAACTAAAGTACGGTTTTCACCATCTTGCGTACGAAGATGGGGGGAAATCGGCTGAAGTTTCTGGCAATCTAAGGTGTTCAGGAGCGCAAACGATGGACGCATCTATGCCTCCGGAACACAATAGAAATGACACAAGGCCTCATGTTAATATTGTTATTTCGAATAGAATTTTTTCATGTCTTTTGGACAGCGGTGCTTCTGTAAGTTGTTTTGGTTGAAACACTTACAAATATTTTGTTAATTTAGGATTAAAAATAATTAGTTGTAAATCATTCGTCACAACTGCTGATGGTAAGCGTCAGGATATTATTGGCACAATAGAGGTACCAGTAACTTATAGGGAAACAACGGAAAAAATTATTTTCTTCGTAATTCCTTCTCTATCAGCTACGATTATTTTAGGGGTCGACTTTTGGAAACAATTCCAATTAGCTCCGCAATTGTTCCCAAGGGTGGACAGCAGTAATTTGAAGAATACGGTGGGTGAGATTCGAAAAGTTACTGCAGCCAATTTTCTTACTTCCGGAGATAATCGTAAGCTGCAAAAAATAATTAGACAATTTGAAAACATATCTTTTGAAAAATGCGGATTAGGACTTACGCACCTAGTACAACATCATATCGAGACCACGGGTCAACCGATAAAACAACGATACTATCCTTTGTCTCCAGCACGTCAACGCCTATTAGAAGCTGAATTGAAAGATATGTTAGCTTTGGGAGTTGTGCGTCCATCACGTTCGGCTTGGTCTAGCCCGGTTCTGTTGGTAACAAAGAAAGACGGTTCTGCGAGATTCTGCCTAGACAGTCGTAAAATTAATGGCGTCATTCGGCGAGATTCATACCCACTACCTTATGTATCTCGGATTGTAGATAAGCTACGGGGTGCGCGTTTCATCTCTTCTATAGATCTCTCGAAAGCGTTCTGGCAAATTGCTCTAGATGAATCTTCAGCTCCTGTAACGGCATTTGTTGTTCCGGGGTATGGTCTTTATGAGTTTACGCGTATGCCCTTCGGCCTAAAAAATGCACCTAGTGAATTGCAACGTTTAATTGATAAACTGTTTGGCCCAGAATTTGATGATAACGTATTTGGATATGTAGATGATTTAATATTAATCTCGGAAAATTTTGAATCGCACTTAAAGCTTTTGCAGAAGGTTTTCTATCGTTTAAAAGAAGCCGGACTAACAATAAACTTAAAAAAGAGCGAATTTTGTAAAAAGGAGTTAAAGTATTTGGGATATATTGTAGATTCGGAAGGACTGAGAACAGATCCCATTAAAGTAGAATGCATTAAAAATTACCCGATCCCGAAGAACTCAAAACAAATAAAGGCTTTCATAGGATTATGCGGTTATTATCGTCGTTTCATTAAAGATTTTTCCACGATAGCAGCTCCTCTGACTAAACTTACAGGATCAAGGAAAGGAGTAAGCAATTTTGTATGGTCCAAGGCAGCGGAAAATTCGTTTAACCAATTAAAAGAGGCACTGACAACAGCGCCGGTTATTAACTGTCCTGACTTCAAATTACCATTTGTAATACATTGTGATGCTAGCGCAGTCGGGATAGGCGGTGTATTAACACAAAATTTTAATGGTGAAGAACACCCGGTAAGTTCATGGCGTTCCACAAACATTTGTATGCGACAACGGTAAACAATTTATATCTAAAGAATTTAAACAGTTACTGTCTGATTATAATGTGCCTCCACCTTTTTACAACGCATTTTACACACCTCAAAACAATGTCGTCGAACGCTATAACCAAACAATAGGTACAGCACTGTCTATTTTGTCCGAGTCTGACCAGCGTAATTGGTCCAGATTTCTGCCACATATTCAGTCAGCCCTAAATAATTCGGTAAATTTTGCAACAGGTTATACTCCTTTCTTCTTGATGCACGGTCGTGAACAGGTCATTAATGGTAATTTTCACAAAAATTATGTCTCGACAGGCGTATCGGACTCAAGTCTAGAAGAATCGAGAGAAAACTTTGCTAAGAAATTAGAGGACTTGGCTCCTATATATGAAAAAGTTTCAGAGGCTCTGTTACAGGCTTATAGAAAGAATGCAAAGCATTATAATTTACGTCGCAAATCGGTAAATTATGAGGTGGGAGATATTGTGTGGCGGAAAAATTTTGTCCAGTCCAGTGGACCCAATTTCTTTTCGCATAAATTAGCTCCGAGGTTTGTACAAAATGTTGTTAAAACCAAAGTCTCTAACTTAGTTTATACCCTTGCGGATATGCAAGGCAAAGTAGTAGGTAATTTTCATGTTAAGGATATAGTTCGTTTAGATTAAGTATTAGGTTAATTTTCTTGTAAGAAGCCAGTGTGGTAGCATGTGGGACTACCAACCCTTCATGTCGCTTCACTTGTTTCTTTAAAGGTGTTATTGTGGTCACATGTACTGGAGTTTGGTACCTTCAATACAGGTGCTCAGAATAAACACAAATTCTAATTTATTGATGATATTTTTTTTAACACTTATCCTCATTAGACTAGAATAGAAACATATTATTTGTTTCTCTGATCTTTTAGATCAGTGGCGCCCTAACAAAATAAACAAAAAAAAACGGGGATTGATTTTTTTGTTGTTTTTATAATAATTTTGATTATTTTTTTACATAGGTACATACCAATAGTGTACCTCGAAAATTAAACTTAAGAATTTTCATGATATATACATATATATCGGATATTATTGTTGTCGCTACGGTATATCGGTTAATTACCTCTAATAATTCCGAATACTTTAAATGAAAGTTAAATCGGTTACCGGTCTGATGGTGTGTTACCTGACAATATGTATATATTTATAGTAGGTATTCTTTGTATTTAATTTGTTTAGCCGTAGGTAAAATTATGCTTTTGGAGTGCACCGGAGTAAAAGTTAAATTAGAATTTTTGGAGATTACTACTACACACTCGAAAAGGATAGTTAATATATTCTGTCTGGGAGATTTTGAGCTACTTTCTTTCACACAGATAATAAAATAGTTTTAATTGTTAACTAGTAACTATAATGTTTAATGTATATTCTAAGTTTATAATTATGTCTAAAGTAAGTTGGTATCTCTTTCCTTAAAGAATATAGTATAGACATTTAGAAAGTATGATTTTTTTAGTAATAATATTAGTATTAAGTATCAAGTGTAGTACTGCTAATGCATGCACACAACAAACAAATATTTACCAATTTGGAGTAAACATCTTCTGCCTCCTTGAACAGGAGAAGATGATTAGTAGATAGTTTAGATCTAGTAATACCACTGTTTATAATATGTTGATAAGTATTTTTTAAGTTGATTTGTCCAATAGGTTTAGTAAATATGTACTATTTTTACACTGCTAACACCAGCGTAAATTTATCAAGTATTTTTGTGTAACCAGTGTCGATTTTTGATTAAAAAAAAAAAATCGAGCACCAATTTGAAAAGATAGGAAGATGTAAAATTTCGAGAGAAATTGTACTTTGCAATTTTATATATATAGATATTGACAAATGTACTTGTTTGAAACCACACGAATAGATAGGTATTGTAACATGTAAACCCTCATCTTTATACTATTTAGCAATGGCTAAATGACAACCAAATAGTTCTATAACTATACGACGAGGAAAATTTTTGGAGGTGAATACGCAAACTATCCAATGGATATTGGTATACTGTGTCTAATTCTTTAGATACATATATAAAAAAAAAAAAAAAAAAAAAACCCTGTTGAAACTGCATGGTAATTGTAATTTTTTTTGTTAAGAGGAAGAGAGGATTAGTTAAGCAGGGTATTATTAATAATAAAAATAATTTTTTGAAAATTTTGAAGTGGGAGCTTGAGTTCTCCAAACCTCACAAGTGTTAACCTAGAGAAATTGACTCTCATAAAGTGAGGAAGTGTTTGGTTCATGTAACTTGTTTATTTTTATTTATTTTATAAGTTGCTTGAGGATTATAAGTATGAAGTGTTTCCTTGATTTTCGGTTATGCTTAACCACCAATGTATCACAACTTGATTTTTTTTGTGTATTGTCATACTAAGATATACCATTTTGTTTGTCAATTTTGACTTTTGTTTTATATTGGTTGTTACTTGTTTTCTTTGTTTTCAGTTTTTTCTGTAATTGAAAAGAGTAGAGAGGAAGGTTAGGTCAAATTTTACTTCACTTCGCGGCATAAAATTTTTACGGGGAAGCGGGGAATTGTAACGTAAATACTGACCCCGAGTCTATGATTGGGATAATTGTCTACGGAAGAGATTGGTGAGAGGATGTCTATGGGAGACGGAGACGCAAGGGAGCAACTCAACATGGCGGGCGACATAACCTGACTGGAGCGGTCGTGATCGACGTGTGTTTTTTGGGAGAGATTATGTTTTTTGATTTTCTATTTTGTTTGACGTCGGAGGGCGTCTACAAAATTTGCCCGAAGTGGGTGTGTTTTTTGTTTTATTGATTGATCGATGGCCGGATTGTGAGGCGATGAAGCCAAACCGCGCGTGCCTGCTGCTTTGGTGAAAATCTCTGAAGAAGTGATGAGCGGACCAAAAAGGACATAAGGTAGCATCTGCATATTCCATTGTCTGGACCCCACGGAAGAGGCTATGGCGGATGGCGCTTCAGAAGAGTCGTCCTAGACTTCTTTTTTGGAGATTACTACGATCGGTGAGCATCTGGACCTGGAGAGGCCTTCCATGATGCTGAGGAGAGGAGTCGGACCATGAGAGCCATCAATTATTGTTTGAACCTTTTCGTGTTGGGATCAATCCTTCTCTTTACTCTTTTCTTTGCTAAACCATGATAGACGTGGTTATAGAATCATTAAATTTATGTTCTTCCTTTTACAAGGGTTTTATTTACTGTATCAATCAATACATCCCACTTCCCTGTGCTTCACCATCATTCTCACCCACGAATCTTGAGATGAGAGAACATTAGCCGTCGTATCATTTTTACGCTACAACTTCATACAGCGAGTTCGACTTATTCAACTCAGCCCCTTATAATTTAAACCTAAAATCAATAAATAACATTCACACAATACATATTACTCTACACAGACTCATAGGCTAACCTTGAAACTTTTATTTTTAAAATATATTTACCATACATAATAATTTTTGGAAACTGTTGGTTTTCCAAGTAAAAAAAAAATTTTTAAAATTAAAATTAAAAAAAAAAATTCAAAGTTGTTATTTAAAATTAACATATACATTATTTTTATAAGTTTCTTGAAGGACTTAAGCTTTAACGTACAATAACATTTTATTCCGTTTCATATTCCGTATGTACATATCTGATTACACGCGTATCTTTGTCAAAATACTGGCAACATGCTACACTACCGCCTCCAGCGGTCGGGGACTGTATTACTATTGTAATAAATATTAGATTTCTCATTGTAAACAATTTAGACCGTGCGCGAGCAACGTTCCTTTAAAGGTTAATACAATCCTAAGATCCCCTTTTAAAAATATATATACATGAGCAAAAAGGAGTAAAATCGTATGCAGGTCAGCTAATATTTATTTTTTAATTTTCGATTTCTATAATTTATTAAGAATTTCTTGGGAAATCTATTAAAATATATGAAAAAGCTAATTCGTACAACTCGGGCCGCTAGAGGATGCTAGCGTAGCATTTTGCCACCAAATCTCAAGAGCTGGAGGTATTGTCATTTAAGAGTATTTGTTATAACTGTTATTTTGTGGTGAACCTGTACGAAGATTTAATATAATACTCTATTAAACACTGTTATCAATACCTATAATCATTTTTGTTTCGTAATATATTTTTTTAATTATCCTTTTTATGTGAGATAAGATTCGCGCAAGATTCCCAAATGCTCCCCGCTAATCGGAACCAGTGATACTCTGGTATCCCCGATTGTGGTTTGTCGCAAGGCTGAAAGAAATGGAGAGGGGAAGGAGATGGGAAAGAGGAAGGTGGGGAAGTACCCGGAAATTCAGATCTGGTTACCAAAAGCCGTTAAAAGTTAAACATCAGCCCACAATTTATCGTATTTAAAAAAAAATTAATAGAGGCATTCATATTATCGTTATTTTAGGCAAATGGAAAGTCCAGGAGTTCAAATCCCCTTTGAAAAAACGACAACATTTTTTTTCTCGTATTTTCTGATGCGTATTAATAATAATATGTTATGACTTGTAAATCAAATACTTGAGTCTGGTCATGTCAATAGCCAGAATAAAAGAAGAGTATGTATGAGACGATATACAAATCTGAATGAAGCAAGTGTGTGCCGAAACAGAGTTGTTTGGTGGTCTATCCTCTCTCCCTACCCCGCGGCGAATCAGCGGTTATTTAGTTATTATGTATAATTTGAACAAAACCATTATTTCGAAATTTAATTATAACCTAACTTAACCGCAACTATAAAATCAAAGCAGCATCGATCGTAACCTCATTTTCCTTTCCCGGAAAATACTATAGTAGAATTTCCTTAAGCGGTAGTGAAAATCCAATGTTTATTATTATAATTTTCCGTTTCATTCATTGGCTGTCTTATCGGACAGTTGGGCACTGAAGACCACTAGCGCGCTCTGTTGACGTCCGTCTGAATTGCAGCTTAGTTTGTAACTTGCCCGCTAGATGGCGGTAATAGTTTAATCATTCTTACAAAAATAATAAAATCGTATGTAATAATTTATTTTCTTTTCACGGAAAATATTCGTAAGTTTTGTTTTCAATGCAATAAAATACATAAAAACGATTATTCGGTTTTAAAAATATCATCTAATTACGAGAATCGTTAAAATTTCTGCAATCCACTGATGAATCTAGGTATCTATAAATTCCATTATCACCGTCAACAGCCACTGCATTTCTACTGCTGGATGAAGAAGGCCTTTCCATACTCCTGGTACTTAAGATTAAAAAAATATGCGTAGACACATCGTTATTATATAAAACTCTAAACACCGGTTAAATCCAACAGAAAGCACATTTAAACGTCCGTTTCCAAAGCACACAATAAGGCCAAGCTAGATCTATAGGTTTTTCTATTGCATCATTATCACCTGTCGGAGCAAATTGCAGTTTTATTGCTCTAATAATAGTATTTCCTGCGGATTCATTGTTTGTGGCTTCCCTATTTCTGAAATAGGTTTTCCTGTTTATCACGATTTATGCTTTATTTGATTTCAGCTAACCTGTAAATTTTATTTAGGGATTATGTGGAATTTTGATAACCTGCAATTTTCGAATATAACTTCATTTTCAATGACAGTCTCCATATTATACATTTAAAAGTAGACAAAAATTGAGGGCGCTGCGATCGTTTTAAGGTTTTAAATGGCAACACAGAGGCGGCTCATAAGAAAATCAAAGTAAATAAAAAAAACACAATGCATGTGTTTTATATCAAAGTACACATGTTTTACTTTAACCAAACGGTGTTCAGAAATTAGTGGTACTCTCCGAAAGGAGATGATTTTATTATTTAACGCTTTGCAAGGATGATAATTACATACACCTAAATGCGATATTTTTTGTATTTCTGAAATTGTATTTATTGACATATCCACGTATTAGATGTTGACAAAATCGAATTCATAGATCAAAATTATAAATTTAAAAAAAAAAAAACGTTGAAAACTTCATTGTTATGATTTGCGTTGTATCTTTAAAATGAATTGTCAAACGCGAATATGTGAAAACATTTGAATTTGAAGAACACATTTCAAAGATATGGTCAGTAGCTTGGTCTAATGTATATAGTAATGACATTTTGTAGTTCCGAAATAATAAATATCCACAATAATATGACAAGATACACATTATTTTATTTGATGTGAGGAGCCTTTTTTAAATTTTCTTTTTCTATTAAACAAATTTACTATATTTTATTTTTTTTTATTATTCTCTTTTTAACTTAATGTAAATCAAATTTAATAATAACATTATTGCAACAACAAAATAATAACATTATTAAATTTGATTTATATTAAATAAAAAAATAAATGGAGTTCTACGACTTAAACACAAAAACAATTAATAAATTATTTTATTTTTTAAATTATAATGTCACATCACCAAGTTACCGCTTCATATGAAAAAATATAATAAATTTACCATTCTCCATCTCCTCGAACCACGTTCTTCCAGGTCTTCCGCCTTTGGTCCTACGGTTGGTTGCCTGATCGATTGGTCAGTTTTTTTTCGCCATCTGGCCAAACCGTACCCACGCCATCTTCGATCTATCTCTGTGAATGCTTCTTGGACTTTACCGCGCTTGTGCTCGCGGCATGAATACCCAAAGTTAACAAAAGCGCATTTATTGAAGATTCAGCTCTTCAGTGTTATACGGATTTTTACTTTCACTTCGAATTTCAAAGTCCATGTTAATTCGTCTCCAAACTTCAGCAATTTAGATAATTTTGCCCGTCCTTATTTCTCGTGCAATGTAGACATTTTTTGTGCTTCTAATTGAGTAACTCGTGCTTATTGATCCACTTGTCTCACCTGCACTTGATGTGTATCCAATTGCATAACGATTTCCTGTGTGCCGGTCGCAGTTAAATAAATGCATTCTCTTTGCATATTATTACTAAGGAAGGTGCGTCATATACCTGTCAATCAGTGGCGTGCAGTTCATAATGGCTGAAAAGCTGTGTCTACCTTAAGAACATGGTTTAGGATGTTTTTATGGTGATGTGATGCTCTCAGTTTAATAAAAAAAGACAGAATTGTATTATCATGTATACAGGTCAGCAATTTTCACATCATATTATTTGTCAACCTAACTACACCATATGTAGAACATAATAATAAGAGAACATTTTTCATCTAAGTACAGCCGAAAAGATTGTATTTTTTGTATTTCTCGGGCATTAATTATGTAACAATTTCTAGACATTTCGTTTGAAGAGTTTTATCCACTATGTCTTTTGTTACTTAATTTTATTACCGCGCTACCGGTTTCGACACATGTCATTCACTAGCGTTCTTAAAACTGTCGAAACGTTAAACTAGTCGAAACCGGTACCTTACCTTAAACCGGTACCGGTACCTTAATCTGTCGAAACTTAAAAAAGTCGAAACCGGTAGCGTAGTAATAAAATCAAGGAACAAAATTACATAGTGGATAAAACTCTCCAAACAAAATGAAATATTGTAGCCTACCCCTGGTGATAGAGCAATGCACTCCACTGCTGTCAAACATTAAAAATACAAGTCGTATCATACATACTTCAATAATTGTTCGTCTCACTACTGATTGTGTTCGGCAACTCTTACGTGGTTTGTAATTTTTTTTCGACAATACTTGGTTATAATCTATTAAAAACTTCTTACGCTTTTTAAGGTCATTTTATAAATATTCTCGAGTCCTAAAAATTGTAAATATTTCTAATAAATTCCAACTCTTTTTGTGGCACTAATCTTCTAATAAATGTAACATCAATATAAAAGGAGGATACAATAGCAATTCTAAAAATATTATCCCTATGCTTAAATTTTCTAATAAAACTGTTCATCTGAAGCGACCTGCCAGGTAAGTATGTTTTACTGTATCTGTTTGTAAATAATTAGATAAAGAATATGGAGTAATATTTGTACAGCGCCCTTGATGTGATTTTTCACAAAAACGGCGCTATACAAATCATCCAATTATTATTATTATTATTATTAATAACATTTCACGTAAGAAACAATATCCTATAGAGATCTTCACGTTCCATGTAGTTTACTGAAATCTTTCAGATTTCGAAGCAATTCTCCGCGTTTTATTTTACCATTCATTTAGATTTATAGCAATCTGTCAGGTTATCTCAAAATAATAATAAAATCCAACTTAAAGCACATCAAATCGAGGGACGTCACAATTCTAATGCGCCGGCATGTTTCCCCATTAGCTACAAGCTATTAGCCTAGACATCCCGAGTCATAAAGCTTTGACATTATAATCATACTCTTACGTAAGTTGTTTTCTACCGTCAAGATGCGTTTACGAGCCCCGTAGACGTGTTATTATATTCCTGATTGAGATGTTCCTATAATCTGAGGTAGGTACGGCACCTAGACTGATTTAATATAATTTATATTTATTTGCATAATATTTTGCAACAGAAGTAGGCGCGTCATTTTATTTTAATTTTATTCCTTGTGTAATCATTGATAATCTTGAATGATTCTTAACCTTGAGTCTAAACCTTTGTTATGAATATTGGCGTTTCAGTTTCATTCTATTCATTAGACATTAATTGGATTTGTAATTTGCAAAGATTAACGTTTCCCGGGGATTTTGCTGCAATGCTTTAGCAATTGTAATAGTATTAAAGCAATTGTAATAGTACTAAACAGCTATTTTTGTTCAATTAATGGACCTTAATTAATTTGTTTAGAATACGTTATTCTTTTATTATGTTTTAATTTTATTCTATCAGTGTAAAATCACTTTGTGGCATCATTTTTAATGAAATTAAAATAAAGAATTAAATTTAATGATTGTATATGTTTATAATTTGTATATCCTGATGTAATTTTTTTTCTCTCGCTACAGTGTATTTTGTATTCTGATGAGGGAGCCATTGGATTCCAAATATATTGATACGTATTTATTAAATAGTGTTTTAGTATAATTTATGTCTCTTAATATATATATAATAAACTCTACCGAGTTAATTAAAATATCACAAGTAGACATACACTTTATACGACAACATGATTCATTCATTTACACACCATACATACCCAATATGGCAAACAAACCATTAGTTACGAGGGGGTAATTTATATAACTGCCTTCCAGACGAAATTAAAAAAGAAAAAAGTCTACTCGTATGTGTAGATATTTAAAAAAAATGTTCTTTCAGAAGTTACCTAGGTTTAAAATTGTTAATGTATATATTTAGGTAATCTTTAGAGTTAAGTAAGTGAAAATATAATTATTAATTGATAAACTAAAGTTCTTTAAAACTTAAGACAAGATTTTTGTGCATAGTGCAAAGGGTAACAATTATTATTTTTATAAACAATTATTATTTTTATAAACAATAATTATTAATCTAAAACACTCATTCAAATTGAAAAAACCTTCCGAGCAAAGATAAATGTCGCCGGCAGGACTCGAACCCGCACCCTTCTAATGTCCGGTCAGATGCTCTACCGTTGAGCTACGTAATATAATATAATTGTTTTTTTTTCTAGAACAGATTAAATAAAAAAATTAAAAAAAGACAAATAATACTTAATCATTTAAATAAACATAAATTCTTCAATTATGTAAAGAACATTTTGTTATACGTTTACACAAATACGTTTTTGATGTGTCTGGTATAATTTCAACTGTCTTCTCCAAGAAAACATAATACATATTTCAGTTGTTCATTAGTAACTCAATATTTACAGTGCGGCACAGTTGTTACTCAAAAGCTTTTACTCTCTGTGCTTTTCTGTTGGCTTGCACGTGACTTCTAGGTGGCCTGTGAAGGGCAATGCCGCGGATACACGTGTAGAAGTGCACCTTAACACGTGGGCCAAGGCCTCTGGGGGCACTTTCGCTTCGTGAGATGATAATCTTTTCTTCGTCCGCAGCGGACTACGATTCATCGCTTTTGGGATTTCCTTAATTTATTACCAGAGACGTTACGAAATCGGCCGTTTTTATTATTCCGTGAATTCTCTGTGGAACCTTTGTGGAAAAAATAGGTACAACGGTCAAAATATTACGAAATCTGGCATTTGAAAGCGTTTTGTTATTTATTAGGGATTTATGTTACTTTTTACTACTCATGTTATTATCTACTTTTTATATGAATACCCACAAGAGTCCCAACTGCTCCCGACTGGCCGGAGCCAGTGGGACTATGTCATCGCCAATTGGGGTATGTTGTTGGAATAACATAAGAGAATGTGTGAAACGTTGCATGAAAGTGATTGAAACAAGAAGTGTATGCCAAGATCGCGTTTTTTGGCGGACCGTCCTCTCTGCCTACCCCTGCGTGGAAACGGCGTGATGGTTAGTAAGTTAAGTCATTAGTGTTGAGATTTTTGCTCTATTTTAAATATGTTGCATTTTATGAAATAGGTTTTTAACGTTCGCTTACGCTCTCGGTGTGTTTAGTTCAATGTAATTAATATAATGTAATTTAATATTTTGTAAATGAAATCCTCAGCGCGGGAAACCGCAGTGAGGATATACTTATTTGTATTTTGTTACAAAAAAGAAGATTATGAAACATAAAAAAAAATATTAAAAGAAGTTGGGCACCCGAAGAATCAAATACTTGAGTCGTACAATGTCAGAATAATAGAATATGTATCAGACGATGTATGAATGTAAATGAATCAAGGAGAGTGCCGCGACAGAGTTGTGTGGCGGTTTACCTTCTTTGCCTACCCTGTGGAAAAACGGCGTGATGGTTGGTTAGTTTGTTCAATTTTATCTTAAAAGTGTTGCTTCACGGTGATGTGAGGAAGGAAGTGAGCACGTGGTTAAACGGGCCTAATCGATGGCCCAATGTACAACACTTAAATATATTCAACGGCCTGGATTTGAACGATTGTTAACACTCCCGGGAGATAAAGGTAATTGATACGTTTTGTGGTTTGGGTTTTGACACATGGAAATGATGAATAACCCCCAGCGGCGGTTTTTTGTACCAAATGTGTAAGCAACCTTCACAAAGACGTAATAGTTTTAGAATTTGAAATGAGCCAGTCATTGACAAGTTTTTTAAATTAATTTCTCAACACTATAATAAATGTTTATTTTTATTTTTTAAGTCTATTTCTAGTTCTTCCATTATTGATTGATTCCGGGATAATTTTTTATAATGCGAGAAGCGCACAAGTGTTCCAATAACTGCTCCCAGTCGTCTGAAGCTCGTTGGACTATGTCATCCATTATTGGGATATGTTGTGAGGAAGGGGGTAGGGGAGGGAAGGAGATGGGGTAGAGGAAGATTGGGAATTACCTGACTATTCAGATCGATTATCCAGACACGGCCAAAGCCATTTCAAGCAACGTTTCTATTCTGAATGGCAGTCTTTCACTAGGGCGATAGAGTATATTACGATCTCGCACATGATATTATCCTTTATACGTAAAACACACTAGAAACACCTTTCATGTAAATTTGAATGGAAACCGATGTAGCCACTGATTTAGTATACTTTGGTTCTAGCCCTGAGAGAGCCAATGAAAATACAACGCTCTTCCTTTCTTATACTGTGCCTGGTATCGTAACTATTTTTTACTTCTCAAACTCTGTTTCTTTCTGAAGCGAAAAAACTCTAATGGTGAGCTCTGGTATCATGATGTTAGCATTAGGTATATATTTTTTTCTGTCTGGAATTTTTAGGTCAACGCATGTAATTTCATTCCACTACTCCATTATCCTCGTAAGCTATATGTAACGATGGGGTCATGACTCATTTTGTTAAGATCGGGAGTCACCGTACCAGCTCAATATTTTCATTCGACTCAAAAGTGCGAGCCGAAATGAACGACGGCTCATTTAAAAGACGGCACATATAAAAAAAAAATCACAGTTCAATTAAGTCGTGGTACAGTTTACCAGGAATCGTACGCTTATGAAAATGAGTCGCCACAAATGAACGGCTCGTTCGTGAACGACTCATCTTTACTATGTAACCTTGATATACTTTTTTGATAAAGAAAAATAATGTTGAAACTTATGCGAAGTCGGGTTATATAGTTAATAGCTCATTAGCTATTGTAACTAATTGTCATTGTTTAAATTGTAGAACTCGTTGAACAGTTTGAAAATGGCTTTGAGCGCCGAAACAGCTGTCGCAATATTAAAAAAAAAACTAAAATACTTAATTAATAATATTATGTGATTGACTATAAAAATATGATAATAATTAAAATTTAAAAAAAAATTTATTAATGTTTTTGTTTGGATGTGTAAGAACTTTGTTTACACCACAGTTTTCAATGTTTTTTCACCGTCATTAACAATATATTGAGAATATCTTTCGTAATTGTGTGAGTGTTTCTTCTTAATCCGCTAGATGTCGTCGAATCCCCACAATCTTATCCGACGCTAATGTATTTTCCTTATGCCTTCCCATGGCAAAATGTCAAACAGAATCTGTTCGATATAATGTTCTTGGAAATGTATTAAGAAACTGTTGTCTGGGTCGGTATAAAATATCGGTCTTTTTATAACAGGAAAATGGTCTCAGTTCCGACTTCTGTTGGTCGAATCGGCTACATCACAGTATAGCCAGTTATTCGTATAGCTTTTTAATAATGCGTTATTCAACGATAAGTGCTTAATTTTTATTGAAACTTTTCGACCCAATTTGGCTATTTTTCGTGTAAATTAACGTTAAATCCGCCTTGCCAAGGGGCTTAGTTCAACTACCATCATTCACGAGCCTTTTGAGCTTAAGCCATGATTGGAAAAAGTTGTTATGTTCTTAACCGTATTATAATTTATACACAAGCGGAGTAGCATCATATTGAAGCTTTTCACACGTCTATACATGTCAGTAATAAATAATGCTTTAAATCCACATCATTAATAATGAACACCAGATAAAGCATTAATACTCGTATTGCTTATGTAGGTAAGGCTTAAATTCGATGTTTTTGTATTTTTAATTAATCATAATCTCGTAGTTTTATTTTTTTGATATGATCCCCATGTTGAAGAAGTAAAAAATACTAAATACAAGGTAGTATTATGGATAAGATGGTCATTTCATGCGATGAAAAAATACTGACGTATGTTTTCATGGAAAATTTCGGGCTTATTTATAGACTACTTAATGTTTTAACAAAAGTCCGTTATGATTATTTAACCTTCAAGTGGGCGCGCGGGCTTTTATAATAAAACAAGTGGCGCGTAGCCTAATCGACCTAATAGAGCTAATTTTATCTTAAATAATTTAACGTTTTTTGGAAATTCGTTTATTCATGTTGTATTTTTATATAATAGTAAATAATTTTTTTTTAAATTGTCACATTTAGCAAGTTATTTTACATATTTATATTTTCCACAAAAAGGTCTCTGCTCACCTTTCAAGCTGAAAGCTTTCCGGAGCCCAGGGTGCAGCTGGTTTTCAGCAGCGCCATTAGAAATCATATAAAGTTAAAGGTACATCTCTTTCATAAAATCTACACTTAAAAAAATAATTTTAAAAGGTTTTAAATATAAAAATTACAAAATCACTAACACAAGTATCCATTTATTTATTCATTATCCATTAGATTATGTAGGTATATTTTAACAAAAATTCGTACTAGTTGAAAAGTGGTCTAATCGCGGCAGATATTCCTCGTTCGGGATGCGCAGTGGATGTACGATTACTGCTTTTTTAGCAGGACTATTTTGCAGGACCAACTCGATGTTTCCTTGGTGGTGGTGTGCTTTCTTCTGATTAGATAGCTAAGATAGGCGCATTATAGTCGATTAGTCGTTTTTCGCTCTCCTGAACTTTTAATTCTACGCACAGCACGGAATATGAGAAGAATTAATAGTATATGCATTGCTTCGGTATATATATATATATATATATATATATATATATATATATATATATATAATCGATTTCAGGTTGACTGACAGAGCAGATGAATATGATGCAATACGAGCTCGTAACATGGGGAGAAAGAGACGTGCGCGGTTGTTTCGACGCCGTGCGACCGCTTGTAGGTTAAAGCATTTGTATTCCTTCGTATTCTTCCGTCATGACTCTAATTAACGCCTTCAGACATGACCGCAAACTGAATCATTTATAGGTATTATATGGAGCCATAACGTTGCTCTTTATTTTCTGTAAAAATCAAGTAAGACTTGGGGTCCATCCGTATCCGTTTTCCGGGTTGGCTGCTTGCTGGGTGGCTGTGGTGGGTGGCTACAGTAGCCTGGTGGCTACAACTTGTAATTCAGTGGCGCTCATTTCCTTTCCCGTCCGACTCCACAATCTCCGTGGGGTCGTAAATTCCACCCCTTCTGGGGACGAACTGCGCTGTTAACCAGAACGGCCGGGAAGGGTGGACAGTGGGTCCTGAACACTGTATGTGTACAGCGTGGAGTTGCCTGCTGGAGGTCTGGGGGAGGGGCAGATTTCTCGATGAAGGTCCCGGTGCCAGCGCTCACCGGATGGACGCCAATAAACTGGACGCCGGCCACTGTACCGCTTCCCATGAAAACCAAACGGCTCCGATTTAGTGCCCGGACTGTGACGATTTTTCCTTATATTTCATATTATTTCTACAAAGTGACTCTGTAAATCTAACGTAAAAGAGACAATATACTTTGCAGTAAATTTTTAGTATCGACGAGGATGTGAAAATTCGATCAAAGAAAGCTTAACTTACCAATGTTTTCTTTAAAGTTGTTACGACTTACTACATTGTGTTTTCCAGAATTCAACCTTAATTTGACGAAATTCCAACCTAACCCCCTTCATATTTTACGAAACATATATCGTAAGCTACAGGGAATAGCGGCCATAAGCCAAAGTTCTTGTTTTTGGTAGATTGAGATTGAGGATTTTTGCATGGATCCCAAGTTAGGATATTTTTTAATTAAAGTATATTTTGTTTCATATACATTAAATATATTCTGACTTGCGAAGTTGTGAGCTTGTGTCTAAGCAACGGACTACAGTCTTTGTTTGCCAACGAACAGGGATCTTGACTTGGCCACTTTTCATTGTATTCTCACGATAAATACTACATACTTGTGCTCGTATTATTACAATTGATTTTCAAAGAAAATGGATTTTTACCGAATATATTAATAAATAATTTCAATCATTAAAAAAATTGGGTCGGGATAAATTAAATCTTATAGGTAAATAACTCGTCTCAATGCCAAAATTTCTCACAAAATAATCACAATAATAAAAAAAAATAATTACTTTCCATTTACATTACGAGTAATTAACACAATGACAATACCCCATCATATCCTCCCGAGAATGTAAATCAATGTTAGAAGTTTGATGGAGAGTAAATGTTTGATAAACTTCGAGGACCCTAACGACCTCGAAAATAAACTTCTTTCTAAATCGCAATTTTCCTTTATTTCGAGCACACATCTGGGACCAATTTTTCTGAGAAAACTGTTGTCATTCACAAGAAAAGCTTTACCGATCGGCTATGATTTTATAAACGCCTCGCTACTCCGGACCGGGCACGTTGGGAGATCGTAAAATTGATCATCTTCATACGACCAGAACAGTTGGAGCGCATTTTATGTCTTTCTACGGATGATATAAATTGGGTTTTTGGCTGCCGACCGGAACACATAGCACATGTGCACTGTGCACCTCATATCCGCAAAATGCGCATTCCCAGAGTCTCAATAAAAATAACAACATCGTCGCATACTTTCGTTGGAATGAGCGGATTTTGAGTGCAGTTGTTAAATTTTAACGATGCGGTTATTCAAGGAGGTGTAAAGAAATTTAGGAGACCGACACTATTTTAAAAGTATGAACAGGTCTTCATATTATCAAAAACACTTGATACGAATGAAAAAAATTCTCAAGGGGTTTTTTTGCTTATAAGATTATATACTATGTCTTACGGCTATCCCAGACAATTACGTAAACGAAATTTTATAGTAAAATAAAGTACATTGTACATTACATATTGGGAAAAAAGACTCATAAAATAATACCCCCATTTGTGATAAGTTTGGCAAACTATTACCCAAGGTGTGGTGACATTAGCTTAGTAAAAGTATTTTTAATTTTATTTTTATTATTTATGGGTTTGGGATGTAATAATATATTTTATTGTGGGTTATATTATATTGCATGCTTGAATTGCCATATATTATAACCAGGATCATTTAGGAATATCGTTTAATTAAAACATTAAGTAATTACATATGTAAATTCTTTTTTTTTCTCTTTTTAATTGATTAAACTTATTTCGAGCATTGTTTCGTTACAGACTGGAAATAATCTTGACAGCAATTCCCCTGTATTTTATTTATTTATTTGGTAGAGATTCAAGTCGCATTATTATGTTGGGTTACGATGCGTGACGTCGCCGGAAGTGAGCCAAATCCATAGATAAATTCCTTACCTGGACTGAGAACTCATTTCCTACTAACTCGCCCGAATTCCCAGTAAGCGCCTCTAGTCTCGTGGTTCCGTCTAATACGGTTAGGTCTGGTTTAATGATCTCGATATAAATAAAACGTTAATTTTGATTTAGACCTCAAGACGCTTTCAAATAAATATAATTCATTTATGTGCGGGAAAGAAATAGTGAGTTGCTATTAGTTAACAGTATTTCGTACTACAATCAGAAACTCCAATAATAACGTTCAAACATAAATTCCAGTATATTTCTTTTTTTTTTCTAAAGTTTTCATAGTTACAATAATTTTCAATGTTTCAGTTTTTCAAAGCCCTCCAAAACGCTCCAAATCCGGTCTGGTTTGATCAGTTTTGAGGTTAGAATGTCAGATGTCAAAACAAGGATGTGCTTTACCGTACATAATTTAGTATTTAATTCACAGTAAACCATAACTTGGCATAAGTAATAAAGTTATGTACATGTTTAGAAACTTTAACTCAAAGAATAATAATAGTATTGAGCAATAACATTATCATAATATCTGTATTGATAATTGGTTTGCTCATGAATACTCTAATTTCTTTCATTAATAATAGTGTTTTATATTGAACAACAGCGTAAAGTCACCCAAATTAAGTTTAAATTACGGCAAACCTAAAAAAAAATTCATATTTAAAATTCAAAACAAAATTTAAAATTAAAATGTCCATACTAATCCCAAAACAGTATGCGCACGTGACATCAGATGTTACAAATGCAATGGTACCAACATAATAAGGTATTTTGATGAGAAGATTTTTGATTCACTTTTAAATAACGATTTATAAATTCTACTTATAATTATGTATAATAAAATTAATATATTCAGAATCGGCGTTTGCTGATCTATATGAATATATATTTTAAAGCCATTATATTTTTCCCGGGAGTTCGTTATTGTTTCATTTATACCGTTAGCATAACTTCACTCTTTTACCATAGGTTTGGATTGAAAAAATATGGACCAATTCTTTTGACAGTTAAATGTAAATTTCGAAGATCTATGGCTCATGATGGAAATGACGTTAGGTGCTAAGTACAATAAGTACATGTAAACATAAAGATGTGCACTTTTTGCTACTAAAGACAAACCGATTTCTTATTTATAGTTTTGTTTTCAGTGGTGCCTACATTTTTCATTTCTAACATAAGCTAAATGATTAATTTAAAATTCAATCAATTTTACACCGCCATTAAAAAGGGAATCTCTTATAGCTACGTTTTAGCAAAATCCCTCGCCGAAAGTCTATCGAAATTACTCTAATAAAGTAATTTTCCCGTTGTTAAACCGATAACATCGCGGTATTTAGTACATCAATTATTATAAGCTAACCATCTTAAATTAGTAAAAATTTGCAAAATTTACATTGAAACGGCAGATGCCTCCGTGAACCTGTTATTTAATTACTTAAAAACAGTTTATCTCCGCAATGGCAATTTTCCGGTCCGTCGAGCTGTACCCGAGATTCGGTCAAATTTAAATATTAGCCAACTTACATAACTGTACATTATTAATTATCATAAAATGGCATAAAATAATCATAAAAGGCTTTGAATGCCGTAACAGCTGTCACTATTATAACAAACTAAAATACTTGCAAAACTTAGTAAAATCATTACTTTTTTTTTTAAATAATAGAGCAAATATACCGTATAGAGAAATAAGAGTGATAGGGTGCGAGCTAGGCGTACTGCCAATTTAAGTAAAACTGCAACTAAGTAAAAAGCTCGGCTTGTTTATTAAAACTGAATATTTTATTAGAGCATTTAGTTTAACCCTTTTTATAAATGTTTGTAATTTGCTTACTCTAGTCAAAATCACGCGAAACAAACCTAGACGGCTGTTAAACTAATCTGGTGCCAAAATTGTTGTCACATAACAATTGCCTCCAGCCGTCGAAATCTTGCGTAGGGCAAGTCTATTAATTCTAACGTCAGTGGGTGTATGTTGTTATTCCCGCCGCTTTCAATGATTTTTTTTTACATATCAATAGTTTGTCTATCTGAAACTATTAGATTAAGAAGAATGGCTGCGCGACCTGTTTCATACAAAACTTAATTTTGGATTTGAGACCAAAATACTGGCCTAAACCGAATGATCTTTTTTTTCATCAAAAGGTATAATAGCAAATATCTAGTACGGATCAGAAGTATTTTTTTATAAAATTATTTGAACTTCAGCGATTTCAGAGGCAACTTTAATAATTATTTCGGGGCTAATGATGAATTTAAAAAAAAGTTTTACTCTGTCTCCTATGATAATATAGCGAAATGTAAAATAAAAAATCAAAAAAGTGTTAAAATAAGCATTATGATGCACTTCAATTGAAATTAAAATCGACAGATTTACGTTTGAACACAAATTTGCCGTACATAATTTAAAATATCAACCCGAAATAACGTTTTTTTAAACATGTTTTGTTTTTATTTTTTTTATTTTTATCTTATATAATCACATTAACCTAGCAAATATGAAAATATTTTTTTTTAATCGTAAACCCGCAAATAATTTTCAAAGTTGCCTCTGAAATCATGAAAAATTGATTTTCTTAATGTTCCATATTTCATAATTTAAAACAAAAATAAGTAAAATACTTATAATCTGTATTAGTTATTTATATCTTTAATTTAAGAAAGGGTCATTCAGTTTGGGTGCGTATTTTGACCTAAAAATTAAGTTTTGTATGAAACAGGGCGCGCAGCCGTTCCTCTTAACGCATTTAACCATTTCTTTGATATAACAGGAGAACTGACTGCGGTTGGTGGTAACAAAAAATTGTCTAAAAAAGTGAAGCTGAGTCCACGATGGATTGCTGATACCACCCTGATTTATGGCATGGAACTGGCAGAGGAAGTGTGAAAGTAGACTGAATGCTGTTGAAATAAGATCTCTGAGGCGTATGTGCGTTAAACCATGAGTGACCGTGCGAAAAATGTTGAGATTCGCAAAGAATGCATAGCTAATCTGAAGGTAATGAGTAATAATAAGAAAGGGACTCGTAGATGATTTGGTCATGTAGAACAGATGAATGAAGAAAGGAGTGTAAGGAGAATATTTGACGTGAATGTGAATGGTAGAAGAAGTCGGGGACGCCCTAGGAAGACATGGCACAATCAAGTGAATCAAATACTTGAGTCGGGTCATGTCAAGAGTCGGAGTGTGTGCTAAGATCGAGTTGTTTGGCGGTCCGTGTTCTCTGCCTAGCCCTGCGGTGAAACAGCGTGATGGTTAGTTAGTTAATATTTCCCACATAATTCTCCCATAGTACTAAATCGCTAAATTTAAATATTAATCATTATTAATAATTATTTTTGCAAACGAAGATTTAAATAAAATAAATTTATGTCATGCAAATTTATTTTTAATAATTAATAAGCTTTGCCTGATTCCGTGTTATTAACGTTAACGTAATTCCGTATTGAATCATGTCGATGCAAGCGAATTTAATTAGAACCAGATAATCTTGTATCGATCATCAATAAAACAAAAAAAAATGTAGTTCATCGGCAATCGTAAGTTAGTGACATCATTTTCAATGATTGATGTTATTCTGCTCCACGAATGGGGGAAGGAGCATCCTCCCAGTCCAGTTCCTTGAATAACTGCAAATTAAATTTGTTTATTTTGTTGTACTTACCTACTTTGAGAGATTGTGTTCAGTTTTACATGTAACCATTTTGAATTAAATCCATAAAATCTCGGGGATATTACACAATAAATACATTTTATAAACTCTTTTGAATTGTGACGGTGCACGATCAATTATTTGGATCCATCTTCTGGCTCAAAAGTCAAACATTTCATTGTAAATCTCGAACTTAATCGGCCATAAACCAAATCCAAACTGATCCAGTGAGCCGCTGCATGGACTTAAATAACTCGAGTTAACGTCCATTTCACCAAATGAGCCTCTAACGGCCGATAAACTGCGGCGAGTTAGGATGTTGAATCCGTCAATATTATTTATATTTGCAGGGGAGCACGCGAGATAGCTCTGATTCCTGTTCAATCAGCGGCCACTGAGCGATCGGCGCGTCTATTAAAAGCTGCGACCTCTGAGCGCTCTCGCTAATGCAAGATTTATTTTTATTCCACTCGTAGGGTCACTTTAGAATCAGGAGTCCTTGACCGACAGGATAAAGAGTACGCGCTGAGTTCTTATTTCGGTCCAAAGTATCATCACTGTAATTATTGTTTTTTTTTTGCGTAATCACGAATAATTTTCTTGACATTAAACTTTGAGGTCTTTCACTCTTACAGGTGTGTTTAAGTGATTTTATGTACGTGGATTGTATTACTTAATTTTTGAAGATAATATTTTTGTTATGTTTATAAACAATAATTATTAATCTAAAACACTCATCCAAATTGAAAAAACCTTCCGAGCAAAGATAAAATGTCGCCGGCAGGACTCGAACCCGCACCCTTCTAATGTCCGGTTAGATGCTCTAAATAATTAGAGCATCTAACCGGACATTAGAAGGGTGCGGGTTCGAGTCCTGCCGGCGACATTTTATCTTTGCTCGGAAGGTTTTTTCAATTTGGATGAGTGTTTTAGATTAATAATTATTGTTTATAAACATAATAATTGTTACCCTTTGCGCTATGCACAAAAATCTTGTCTTAAGTTTTTAAGAACTTTAGTTTATCAATTAATAATATTTTTGGTTTTGCCGCGTAAATCTACTGCGTACGTTAACAGGAAGCAATTGAAAGAGCGCAATATTTGTGAAATGATAATTATAAATTTGTGTTGAAGTAAGTCAGCGAAGCGTTGAAATTAAAACCTTATTATATTTTAATAATATAATGTATTTATCTCGTTTATTTAAGGCTAAACGAAACGTAATGAGCACTCACGGATAGCGCTAATTTCAATATTTTAGACATTTGAATAATAATGTTACTGTAGATTTAAAGCTCAAGTCCTTCAAGAAAATTATAAACATAACAGAAGGACTTGAGCTTTAAACTAACAAAGATAATTTATTCCATTTCATATTCCGTATGTACACCCGCTAACAAATAATCCATCTCAATATTTAAAGCGTTAAATTATTAAATTTCATTATTTTATTTTTGTTCACATTATATTCATAGTATCTACGAGCATGATAGCTTTTTCTAAAGATGGTATAGGAACAGTGCAAATAATACTTAGAGATGCCCTAACCCGCAAGGGGAAGAAATAAAATAAGAGAGGCGGGGGCGGGCTGGGCGTGTCGTTAAAGAAATCTAAATTAATTATGTAAAGAAAAACGAACCACGTAAATAAAATAAAAGATTGTTTGTCAAAATGTGTTTTTCAAAGGATTTAGTATGTTAACAAATGATTATAACATGGAACCGAACATGAAAAACTATACAGCCTAATTTGGCCATTGAGCAATGCACGCCACTAAACCACATGGTACATTAGTACCTACCTGTTGTCATCATATTGTGGTTAACTAACTTGTCACAGATATCTGCACCAAAAAAACAGTTTTTAATAAACAACACTCTGCACACATAACATACCCACACTTAGGTGTTACCGTGCTTATATAAAAAATAAATTACAAACATGATTTTAAAGGAGTTTTTTAATAGGAATGAAGATATTTTAGTAATTAATATGTTATGTAACATTCATTTTCACCGGTTTAGATTTTTACACAGCGGCTTCTATTACCATAAAGCCAATATCAGAAAAGGGTGCAAATAGATGCACAATATTATTGCTAATTCTTAAAATAGATACTTTAAGGAATATAAAAGTAATAAGTAAAAGTGATAAAAGTCATAAATCGTATATAACCATCGGGAGGTTTAGTGAAAGTCTATATTTGTCGTAAATCTGAGTAAAAATAATTATGCTTTTAAAAAAAAAAAAGGGAAAGTATCAAATAAAAATAAAAATATTTTCCAGTAGACGCTAGATATGTCAACCCCTTGGAATAAAAAGGTTCCACCTGACAAAGCAATGTCATGCGATAATGTGCTCTAAGGAAAGCAACTTTAAGGCTCATTATCGCATAACGTTTCCATGTCAGATGGAACCTTATTATTCCACGGGGTCGATGTGGGTTCAAAGTTTCACTTAAATTTTCGCAGTAAACCAGTCGTTTACGAAAGTTCTACTTTGACGCGTCATTTTAAATTAACGGAATAACATACAAAGATATAATCACAACATAAAAAAGTCGAGTGTTCTAGAATTTAGAATTATTTATCATTTTAACCCTACGATATAAGTAACGAAAGTGAATTTTAGGATGAATTGTATCTTTCGGAAATTTCCTTAAATTCCATTAGGGACGGATTAATATTTTTACAAAAAATAAAATAACGTATTACGGACATGTGCCGAGTTTGGAGGTCGTAAAATCACTAGATTATGACTTGTGTGTTGAAGGAATATGTAAAGAAAAACTTGTTTCAATTTATAAATATTCATCTCTAAAAGTTTCCTTTAGCTTTAGAAGCTCAAACCTACGCGGCGTCTATTGCGCATCTGAAAACGAAAGGCGTTGTTTATAGCGCTCGATGCCGATACCGACGCCGACGCCGACGCCGACGCCGACGCCGACGCCGACGCCGACGCCCGCCGGTACTGCCGGTATGGCGTCGTGCGACGTCACGCCGGGCGCAGTGCACCGGCCAAGGACGGGCGGCTGCAGCGAGCTATTTCAGGCCGCGGCGGCCTCGACCCGGAGCGGCCACTGAGCCCCAACCTATATGGCTAGTTGGTAGATAGCGCGCTATGTTCACGGTAGTAGCTCACAATCCGTGCATTCTGCGCTACGGCATACCCGACTAAATTGTTACGTTTTCGTCCTTAGTTTCTTTTTTCATGTTTTTTTTATTGCGAGCTGTATATCTCTCATGAAGATGTCGTAAAAATGCTGATGTATTGGTATGTTGATTAGATTGGCGTTCGAATTTCTTGGACTTGGTAAATTGATGACATTATTAAACCGCTCTGTCCATGTTCCAAACACTTAAAATGCCATTCAAATCATTAAAAAAAGTAATATATGATCTTGTGTTCTGATTCAATTCGCGACATAAGAAGCCACTCTATTGTCTTAAGTTTGAGATAATTAAACATATTTTATTGGTCGTACGAAATGTCTAAAATTATACAATCCACTTATATATTTTTTATGCCACTTTCGCTATGAACTTGATATAACATTAAACTGAGCATTGTAGATAACTAATAACTATCACTTCATTTCCCAACGGAGGCGGTGGTAGGCATAAGGGAGGGATATAGTTTCCCTCTTGCCTATGTCATCTTTGGGGATGCTGTGTGGACGGTTTTTTTGTGGAAAGGAAAGACTGATCTTGGGTCTTGAAGAGGCCGGTAAATCATTCCACGACCGAGCTGTTGATCACAAGGAGTAGCAGAAGTCGTAGAAACGTAGAAGCGACCCGTTCTCGTATTTTAAATTTATTGTCAACCGTGTACAAGTGTTGTTCGCTTGTTTGTGTACCAGTGCCGAAAGGATCAATGAACGCTACATAACTCTACCTTGGCACACACTCCCAATTTCATTCGCGTTAGGGCTTCGTCTCATAATGACCCGAATCAACTATTTGATTAACTTTATTATCCCATTTCTTCCTGGGGCGTCCTAGAGTTCCGCTGCCATCCACATGTGTGGCATCAAATACTCTAAAATGACAATACCTCCAGCTCCTGACATTTGATTGCAACATGTAACACTAGCGCCCTCTAGCGACCCGAGTTGTATGAATTTTTTTCGTGCATTTTAATGGATTTTCTTTTAATTATAGAAATGGGAAATTCAAAAAATAAGTATTAGTTAACCTACATATGATTATGATCCTTTTTTGTTCATAAATAAAAATATATTAAAGAGTCAATTAGGTTTGTACTAACAGTTATCAGTCTGGCCGCTCGCCAGTCGCGCTCGTTCTGGTGGATTAGAAAGAGAATAAAACAATAAATTGTCGTAAATTTTCCCTTTCAACTTCTTTTGGCTCAACATATCACAATTCTTATAATTTATTTTATTTTATTTACGTATGCTTTAATTAGATATAAATATTTAAATGTCCTCATTGAAGCATATATAAGTAAAGAATAATCGATATACCTGTATAATGAATAACAGGAGCAGGAGGTATTGTCATATTTCTACGGTATTTCGTGGCATATTCTATCCTGACACTTCTTCCTCGGTCCATCCGCTCTTCAAATACAAATTATCTTGACGTCATCGCGCTTTCGACGGCCCCGTATTTTTTGGGATTAGTTTCATAAAATGGTGCGAATTTCGTAAAATGGTTATGATTTTTTTCGTAAAATGGTGCGTATCGCATTTCTACTGCATTCAGTGCTATGCCTATTTTAATAGAATATCAGTTTGCTTTGTGCAGTTATATTATTAGCGTTTCCTGTGGAGTTTCTCTACCCCCGGTATTTATTTACAGAATATTCACATTTCATCCGTTTCGAAAGCGATTCATGACCGGTATGAGTGACAGCCCAAATGGTGCGAATCCGCGATGTTTTGGATCCGAATCGCCCGGTGCCTGATGCCTGATGCCTGATGGCCTCTAAGCCAAATTCACTTTGTTATATTGTTTATCCGCTGAATCGTGTTTAATGCAACCGTTTTATGCATTATTTATTGATTTTCGTTTGGAATATCAAACATTGATTGGCGGGCGTTATTTATGGCGCTATATATGCGTGCAATTACCGTCAAATTGCTGAATTAATATTTATTTAAGCTTGCCTACTATTAAACTGTCCATTATTGTCGTTATATTTTGTTCGCAGCGTAGAATACACTCGTACAGCATGTAAAAGGTAAGTAAAAATAATATTGGTCTAATTTGTTCAGTGCGGTTTTTTGTTGTGGTTAAACATCGCCTCAAGGGCGTTTTACAAAAGAATTAACTTCGTCATTAATTCGTTTGATTTATTTTATTATATTTACTCAATAAAAATGACGTATATGTAGCTAAAAAGTCCATGAAACCTTATTATAAAAAGCATTTTGGATTAAATAGCTTTGGTTTCTCGACCTCTTTTAACTGATCCGATTTGGATAGCCAAATTCTCCCAAATTTTTTCTATGCTTTCTGTCTGCTTCTACCATGGCACTGTCCCGAGAATCGTGGCGAACTTAGTGGCAGACTTCGGACGTGAGAAACAAGCACCCCGTTGTCTTACTATTAAACTGCCAGGGTTCTCTCTCCCTCGGAAGACGTGGACCTCACTAATCCGCATCCAGTACAGTCACAGCCGTTGTGCGTATCCATAAATGATCGCTAAATGATTCTGAATTGGACGTATTTAAATAACGGAACACAGTAGAAGAATGTCCCCTTCAGTAGTTTCTCTATGGAACATTTGCGCTGAACCAAGTGACTACCGATGCCGTCGACTGGCTGAATAACCTCAGCATTCCGCGTTGACTCTAATATATAACATCCAACTCTCCTCCACCATACGAAGAAAGAAGTCCATCCTTTTTTATTCCCTACCCCATGTTAGTTCGCCTCACCCATCATTTTGTAGGAGTGTGTTTTGCTTTACAATCACTGGCTCCGGTTGGGGCCCTTTTTTGGTTATCAGTTATCACATAAAAAAAGTCAAACCTTCAAATAGTAAAATATCTAAAAAGTGATCATATTCCTAGAGTAATTACACGTCTGTACTTACTACCGAATCAATTGTAATCACAAATTAATATAGTTTAATACCAACATTTTCAATTCATTTTATAATACTCCTCGCAGCCTGAAAGCACAGATGTGTTCGCCTTAGATAATGCATTTATGATTTTTGATTTGTGATTGCAAAACTTCATTGATCATTATTTTAATTGATGAAGTGATAAATCATGTTACCGTTCGTGTTTCTGCCAACGCTATACGGTTAATATTGTTCATTTTATTCTATTGTTATTGAAGAAATGTGACGAATGTGTGGGTGCTATGTATGATTCACAGCTATTTTCATTAAATCAGTTTGCCCGGTAATTTTTTTTTAGTTTCTGAATATCAAAAGAAGGAGAAATTGCCGCTGAATTTAGAATTCGTGGAAGTTGCTTTTTAAGTCTATGAGCTCTATTTAATTAAGTTTTTCTTTGCGTGTTATTACCACGCTAGGGTTGCTTGGGGCAGTGTTGCTATGAAAGCATACATTTTACAGAATGTTCTGACAGAAAATAAATTATAGAGAAGGAAGATAATTGGTAAAATTAGAAGAAAACGTTTATTTGGATCTGGTCGTTGAACATTCGCCCTGTTTCAACCGACGTTCAAATCATTTATAGTAGTTTCTTGCCAAGCGATATCAAAAATAATGTGGGTAATAAATTTGAATTGCAGTGCCGTGAGCTTTTAGAGGAAAGTGTGAACTTACGATTTTTTAGATATTTTTTTCTCTCACGTGAAAAAGTTATAGTAGACGTCTGGAGGCGTGATAATAATAATAATAATTTGATGATTTGTATAGCGCCGTTTTTGAGAAAAATCACCTCAAGGGCGCTGTACAAATATTACTTCATATTCTCTATCTAATTATGTACACACAGATACAGAAAAACTAACTTACCTGGCAGGTCGCTTCAGATGAACACACTTTTATTAGAAAATTCATGCTTAGAGAAGATATGATTTTTACAGTTGATATTTTATCCTACTTTTCTATTTAGAATAAATTTATTAGAAGAATGGTGGCACAAGGAGAGTTGGTATTTATTTGAAATATTTATAATTTTTTGGACTGGAGAATATTTATAAAACGATCTTAAAAGCTATAAATAAGTTTTTAGTACATATTTACATTTTTTTACACAATTAGCTATTTACAGTGTAGCGGGCTGTGGACGCATTTGCGCACCGGTGCGTGAAATTTTTTACTTATTCCATAAGTGACCTTAGGTAAGTACTAATCGGCTAGCCATGCTAAGCCATTTACGTGTGCATTTCTTCCATTTATGGATATGATTGTCTGAAAAGATGAGTTTTAAGTTGAGCTCTAAATCCTGTCGAGTCTTTGATCATTCTTAAGTCATGCGGCAGTTTAGGTTCTGATATTCCGAAAGCATGATCACCGAACTTAGTATTAGGTGCGCGCTTTGGTTCCTTCACCCTCCCGATAGCTGATGACTCTGCTGACCTAAGAGTAGACCGCTGTGAATTGGTATTTTCAGGAATACACAGTTCCGATAAGTAAGCCGGAGCCATTCCGTTAAGCGACTGACCGAGTGATGTGATCTTTCAATCCAAAATACGTGCTGCTTTTCGGGGTTAAAATATGTGTGTTCGTTTTTAAAAACCATCCATTGTTTATATACGAGTATATTACCTAAAATATTTTAATTTTGTTTGTTTTGGAAAAATCTGTCGAAAATTCACGCAACATTCCTGTATCGCAATTCAGAGTAGGTTTACCTGGTTGGTGTTTGAACAAACCTGTCTATTGTTTGTATTTCATTAAATACATTTGAATTTTTTTATATTTTAATTACTCGCGCCTAATTGAATACACATAAATGCCCTGTTATTTTGTATATTGGTAAGAGAAATAATTTAAGTCGGTTTCGTGTAATTATGCATGGAGACTTTCTTGGTTTCCTCACCCGGGCTTCTTGTGAGGCCCAAATTAATGAGTTTATGTATTTTCAAAGAATTAACGTTTTACGTAATGGCTGAACAATGATGTTAATTTAATTTGGTACATTTTCTTCGAGTTCTGTTAGTACTTTCCGCTAAGCCATTGTGAATAGGTAACACGTGCGAAGTCGGCACAATGTTCAATAATTCGTTGGAATTTACCACACCAGAGCCCCGTTAAGTAAATAAGTCGTTTTTGAATTTATCCTTTGTCTATTTTCAAAACCAACTTTGTCATTATTGTTCAATGAAATTTGCTTTCAATGTTGTTTATTACATCACCGATTGCTTTAATAGTTCCACCCCTGTAATCTTGTTTGTGGGTATGTCGAAATGTTGTGCCAAAATTCACAACATACCCAATAGTATGTCGACTATGTTTTGGTCAAAAGCGTTATTTCACATTTTCTGGCAAGCAAAAATAGGCGTAGTTACTTTAACCTCCGAGACATTAACAATATGGGTCTTATGCTTGCACTAAGTCCTAAGTTTCATTTCCAAAATGCGTGGAATAATGCCTTTGACCAAAACACAGTCTGTTTTGGTGTAAGGCGTTATTCTGAACCTTTTGCCAAAAAAATAGGTCTAGTTGTTTGAACCATCGTGACATTCAGCATGACCGTTATGGTTGCACTAAGGCCTAACTTTCATTCCCAAGATGTGGAATAATGCCTTTGACCAAAACACAGTCTGTTTTGGTGTAAGGCGTTATTCTGAACCTTTTGGCAAAAAAATAGGTCTAGTTGTTTGAACCATCGTGACATTCAGCATCACCGTTATGGTTGCACTAAGGCCTAACTTTCATTCCCAAGATGTGGAATAATGCCTTTGACCAAAACACAGTCTGTTTTGGTGTAAGGCGTTATTCTGAACCTTTTGGCAAAAAAAATAGGTCTAGTTGTTTGAACCATCGTGACATTCAGCGTGACCGTTATGGTTGCACTAAGGCCTAACTTTCATTCCCAAGATGTGGAATAATGCCTTTGACCAAAACACAGTCTGTTTTGGTGTAAGGCGTTATTCTGAACCTTTTGGAAAAAAATAGGTCTAGTTGTTTGAACCATCGTGACATTCAGCGTGACCGTTATGGTTGCACTAAGGCCTAAGTTTCATTCCCAAGAGATGTGGAATAATGCCTTTGACCAAAACACAGTTGATATCTTACGATTGAAAGTGTGACAGTTCGCGACATATTTATTTTCAGTATTTACCTATATTTGACAAATGGTACTTCATTTGGATATTCGCGATTACATTATTAGCTCCGGCCCAACTCTGAGAGGCTGCGACGCACGATCTAGACAAGTGCGAACAAGTATTAAGCAATAGTTGAACATTAATGCAAAGAATCGAAATATTATTACGGTCACAATCACAGATAAAATAATACATAGAGATGCCCTAAAACGCAGGGTGGAAGAAATCAAAATAAGGGGGGTGTCGCTCATTTAAATAAAATAAATAAAAAGGTTCGGCCTGTTTACAAAACCGAATATTTAGTATTTAGTTTCACCCATTTTATAAATGTTTTGTAATTTGCTTACCGCAGTCAAAATCACGCGAAACAAATGTGGATGGCAGTGAACTAGGCTGGTGCCGAAATGGATGTAACGTGACCTTTGCCTCCAGCTTTCGAAATGGTATTTAGGGCAAGTCACTTAATTCTGACGTTAGTGGTCACAGTTAATTTCGTTTGCCCTTTTGACTAGTAAAAAAAAATGTTTGTTTGTTGGGATCTGCCTCGAACGCAAGGGGTGCGGTGTACGCCATGGCTAGTAAAGTAGTTCCAGTAGTATAAAGCTTACCGCGCTCGTGAGAATACCCACTTCATAAAAGTCTCGACGCTGAAAGTTTTACTCCCTTCTGAACAGAGCTTTACCGGTGTTCGGTTACATTTAGATTAATTCCGAGGAACTTAGAGATAGTTCTGCTTGTGTCTGGGTAGTTCCTTATTTTATAACTCAACGAGTGCCCACTCCCTCGCCCTAACTTCAATTGATGAAGCTTTTTAAGATAACTTGGCAAGACTTGTCAAGATGTAGATCTTTAACCGACCCCTTAAACACCATTTTAATGAAGACCAATATTATTATTATTTACACCGGAGAAACGGCCGCATTAGTACCCTAGTACTCGTTGCTTTTCGTGTCAAGGTAATATAGTATCGGTCTGATACCGCAGCAGGTACTAATTAAATGCTATCTTTGCCCCGGCATTAAGCTGCACACTTAACATTGATATGTTCATTCCTCGTTAACATGGGAATGGCATACTTATAAACTATCCAATTGCGCATACTAAACGAATTCCAGTTCGTTTATTGTACCTATTTATTTCATTTTAACCAGTAACAAGACATACACTCAACACACATGTGTTCCATGTTGCTAATTGCTGCTCTTGCTATTTATTATTTATTATATTATATTACATTATTATTATATTTTTTATTTATATTAACACTAATACGGTAAGCCCTCAAATTCAGACAAGGTACCTGCGAGCAAAAATCGGCCTTAAGCTCCCTTTATTTCAAATACGATAAGGTCGATTCGAATTCAAAAAAGGACCTGGAAATCATTGATACGCCAAAATCCACCGTCCGTCTATCGAATTTCAAACAAAATAAGGCTCAGATTCGTTGAGACCGGCCACCCTAAAGTTTCGCCAAGCGAAAATCCACCGTCGGCCTATCGACGTTCAAAGAACGTAAGGCTCAGAGTGGGTCAAATCAAGTTTCAACACCTCCCAAAATACACAGTCGCGGTTGACTTCGTAATATACACACTCATTGCTTCATCCACATTACAAAAAATTCTAAATATATACAAACCAATTGCAGGACTGCAATAGGCAAAACCTAGTTATATTAAAATATTCACCCGTTGAACTGTCAGCACCCAAAAATACACACTTTGCAGGTTGCTAACTCAAAAATGTAAAATATTTACGCGTAATTAGGAAAATGTATAAGGTTTCAACTAACTAACTAACCATCACGCCGTTTACCGCAAGGGCTACTGCCCGTCGAACTCAGCGAATATCACGAGAGGCGACCTCAACAAATTACTCGCGCTA
Source organism: Halesus radiatus (assembly GCA_022606495.2). Classification (NCBI taxonomy): domain Eukaryota; kingdom Metazoa; phylum Arthropoda; class Insecta; order Trichoptera; family Limnephilidae; genus Halesus; species Halesus radiatus. The sequence continues at coordinate 129,174 of JAHDVE020004839.1, read as the reverse complement.
GGTACAAGAGTACTCGTAGGAGGCGATCTAAACTCCAAACACCGACATTGGAATAACTTCAGATCCAATAAAAACGGAAATATTCTCTTTAAACACCTCGAGAATCACGACTACGTAGTGCTCGCACCGGACAAACCGACCCTATACAACCCGAGGATGAAATACCCGAGCACTCTCGATATCGCGCTGGTGAAAAACATACCACACATATCTCCACTGATGACACTAGACAAACTATCATCCGACCATTTTCCGGTGAGCTTCACAATCGGCGGCAACATCACGAGAAAAACCAGAACTCAACTCGATCTCCAAAAAGCCGATTGGAAAAACTTCAAGGAGGGGATCAACGAGCAAATCTACCTAACATCTGAGACTCTCACTACGCCGGCGCGCATTGACGAAGCGGTCAACTCGCTGACGAAAAACATCCAAACAGCCCGCGATAAGTGCATCCCCGTGAAGAAAATCCAACCCTTCACCGTGAAGCTCACACCGTACATCAAACTTCTGATCACCGAAAAAAATCGACTTCGCCGAATCCACCAGAACACCCGAGAAACCTGCTTCAAAGTAGCCGTCAACGCTCTCGGCAGAGAAATCAAGGAAGAGATCGCGAAGTTGAAAAATACTCTGTGGTCAGAAAAAATCACGTCTCTCACTACCCAGGACAACTCACTCTGGAAAATGGCAAAGGCCCTGCGCTATCAAGATAACAGCATCCCGCCCCTCAAACAGATCAACTCCTCGAACCTGGCACTCTCGGACGAAGAAAAATCCAACACCTTGGCCAACGGATTCGAGAAAGCTTACGCTACAACGGACGGCATGAGCGACCCGGCAGTAACCAGCATGGTAGACAGCACACTAGCAGAGCTACATTTGCTTCCCCAAACCGACGTGGACGACATCAGGCTCGCTTCACCGAAAGAAGTGGCCCACATCATCAGGTACCTCAAACCAAACAAGGCACCGGGGAAGACCAAATCACCAACACGCTCCTCAAACACCTTCCGCAGAGAGCTATCACCTACCTGACGAAGATCTTCAACGCCTGCCTACTGCTGGGCCATTTTCCCGCCTCATGGAAAAACGCCTGCGTCCTACCTTTCCACAAAGCGAAAAAAGATCGATCGAATCCGACTTCATACCGCCCCATCAGCTTGCTGCCCACGCTCAGCAAGGTACTAGAGCAAGTCATCCTCAACCGGTATCTCCCCCACCACGTCAACAACAAGACTCTACCTGACGAACAGTTCGGTTTCAGAAAGAAACATTCGACAGTCCACCAGCTCACGCGCGTCACGGAACACATTTCGAGAGCTTTCAACGTGAACCAATACACCACCATGGCTCTACTAGACCTCGAAAAAGCTTTCGACACAGTATGGATGGACGGGCTGATTCACAAATTGTACATCACGAAAACACCTACGTACATCATCCGAATAATTCAAGCCTACCTGAAGAACCGAACCTTCAACGTCAAAGTGAGGGAGACCACATCAACATCACGAGAAGTACCCAAGGGCGTGCCGCAAGGAAGTCTACTCGGGCCCCATCTCTTCAATCTATACACCTACGATGTTCCCCCTCTCAACCGGTGCAAGAAAGTCACGTACGCCGATGACATGGGCCTATACGCGTCATCCTTAGCGCCCAGATTGGCCGTGAAATACCTACAAGAGGGTCTCAACACCATCGGAGACTACTACAAAAAATGGCGCCTCAAACTCAACGAGGCCAAAACCGAAGCCATCACCTTCACACGTAGGCTGAAAAACAAGACACCGAACGAGAAAATCACCATGAGCGGAACTCAACTAGATTGGAAACCCGAAGTGAAATACCTAGGCCTCACCATGGACAGCCGCTTAAACTGGAAAAGCCACATCGAAAACGCCAGAAACAAAGCGCAGCAAGCTATAGGAGCAATCAGCCCCATCTTCAATCGGAGAAGCCCACTAGCTGAGAAGAAAAAACTCCTACTATACCAGAGTCAAATCCGCCCAGTTCTAACTTATTCCATTCCAGTGTGGAGTAACATATCCAAATCTACATACAAGAAAATTCAAACTCTTCAGAACAAATGTATAAAGATTACGTACAATACACCTATGTACACAAACCTCAAGATCCTACACGAACAACAGGAAATTCCCACACTCGAAGAATACTCTCACCAACTGACAACGAGATTTTACAACACCCTAAATCCCGAAAATCCACTTGTGAAAGAGCTGGGCGCATACAATTCACCTGACGATCTCCCGTTCCGCTACAAGCACAGGATGCCGAAACACATTATTCTGGAGCTCTACGAGGACTCCGACACCGAAGACGACACGGACACCGACGCGCCCCCCGATCCCGACGCGCCCCCCGGCCCCGACCCACGCGCGGGCACCACCGACATGGGCACCACCGTCACCAATACGGACACCCCCAGCGCGGGTATCCACGCGGTTACCCTCCACGCGGTTACCCTCCACCCGGTTACCCTCCACACGGATACCCGCGTTCGGCCACCCCCGGCTTGGGTCCGGCGCAATTCCGCACACCCGGACTAGGAAAATAGAAGACGAGGACTCATCAAAAAAGAAGAGGACTAACACCGGAAAAAATGAAATAGATGAAATACAATGAAATGTAAAGTATTGAAATACCTGAAATGTAAAGTATTGAAATACCTGAAATGTAAAGTATTGAAATAATGAAATATTTAACTTCAGTAAAATTAAAAGTAAACAACAGTAAATAGTTCAGAACTAAATGTTTGTCTTTCCCAGTTTTGTTTAGGGTTTTTTATCCAGTTAAGATCTTTTCCCTAAAAGTCATGAAATGAAATTAATAAATTCAGTCAATTTAAATAAAACCATCAGATGGTGATAGTAATAAGGCCAAAGTGGCCGGAGTACTAGTTAGCCAGAACACATGAGGGGTATTTGTATAAGCCCCAGCTAGTTAGAGGATTACGAAAGAATCCGTAAAATCAAAAAAAAAAAAAAATTACCGCAAGGGTAGGCAGAGAGGACAGACCGCCAAACAACTCGATCTTGACATACACTTTTGTTTCATTCACATTCATACATTCTCTTCTGTTATTCCGACTTCTGACATGGCCTGATTCAAGTATTTGATTCACTTGATCGTGCCGTGTCTTCCTCGGACGTCCCCGACTTCTTCTTCCATTCACATTCGCGTCATGTATTCTCCTAACACTCCTTTCTTCGTTTATTCGCTCTACATGCCCGAACCATCTAAGCGTTCCTTTCTTAATCCTGCTCATCACGCATACATCAGCCTTGCATTCTTTACGAATCTCAATATTTTTCACACGATCATACGTGGTTTTAACACACATTCGTCTCAGAGATCCCATTTCTACAGCATTATGTCTACTTTCATCCTTCTTCTGCCAGTTCCATGCCTCACTGCCATACACCAGGGTTGGTATCAGCACTCCATGGTGGACTTCGAGTTTCGCTTCTTTGGACAACTTTTTGTTAGCGCCAACCATGTTCAGTCCTCCGCTAATGGAGTTTCTTGCATTTACTCTTCTTTCAATTTCAGTCTTTCCATCTCTCCTAAACTTACTTCCCAAATTCACAAACTCATCGACCTGCTCCGAGTATTCGTCATTCACAACTATATTGCACACTGTTTTCGTACTCTCCCTTTCAAACACCATGACTTTAGACTTACTTCCATTCATCATTAGCTCATTCTCCATACATACTTCGTTCATCCTAGATACGAGGGACTGTAGATCTTCCATACTGTTAGCAATCAGCACCGCATCATCAGCATACAATAGGCAACATACTTGCAGATTATTCATTTTCGCGCGGAAGTCCACCTCTTTCAATTCGTCCATACAATTATCCATGTGTAAGATTGTATAAGGTTTCAAAAGACAATAGTCTTCAAACTGTTATTTTTTAAACTCTATATGAATTTAAAAGATTATGGTTTGAGGATGCTTCCTGAATGGAATTTCCAGATAAATCATGTGTGGTATTGCTTGAGTTAGCAACCTGCAAAGTGATATTTAAGACCATTTTTAGTGCTGGCCCTTAAGCTCTTTCGTATACAAAACCATACAAATATAATTGGCTTTTAATAGGAGGTACATAATTGAGAAATACAGAGGTCAATAATTTATAGTGTTTAACGGCTAAAAAAAATCTTGAGAAAAATTATTAAACATCAACACAGACATATGACCACTCTATAAGGAGAAGAAATGAAATATGAATGAAAAAAAAAATCGCAAACTCATTACTATATAGAGCCATGAAGATCATCCAAGAAATGCCGCCAATATAAAAGAAGTGGAAAATGTGTTGTAATTTAAGGAGAAACTGACGAAATATATTAAGTGCACTTATTAATTAATCTCGTAATTTGTTAAGTTTAATGTTTAAATTGTATTTTTTAATGGTATATTTTGACTTAAATTGAATTTTTTGTTTGTGTTTACGATATGTTATGATCATATTAGAATAAATGTAACCAATATATGTTCTAAGTTAAATAAATAAATACGAGAATGGCATGAACTACAATAATTACGAAAATAACGTCGTCGTCATGAACAATATTTACACAATTTTGGCATGGAACAAAATATTTTCAAATCATTTTGTAACTTTCAAATAATAATATAAATTGTTGATAATAGATGGATATCTCCAAAAGTGAGTTCGTAATCAGTACAATATGCTAGTATAGCGCAATTGGTGATGTTTCATTCTATATCTGTCGTATTCAGATCGTTGAACCAGCATTTTTATTATTATATTGTACAATTTATTTTCTGTGATAAAATCTATTCAGAAATACTCTCCTTTCTAAAATTACGCCGAAAACCATGTTCACATATTACAAACAACTTTACTTCTACAGCTATGTTATAATTAAACTATCTAACATCTAGTAACGATTCAAGACAGATATAAATAATAGTTGAGCAAATAACAAATAATGTAAAAGGGTAAGTGAAGTAAATACCAACAGAAGGTAAAATAGACTTTTCAGTTTTAAGTAAAAATGAATTATAATTTGCGACAATAGAACATGAACGATAAAACATGATATGTGGAAGTATAATGGTATATATGAAAGTTACAAAAACAAATTGTTTACACTAGATTTATTGTTTTTTAATAGAGAATTCGGTATTATTATTATTGTAGTAAGTAAATAATTTCACGAGTTTTGCTGTCACTGTACACTCGCGAGGCTTCATTTAAACCATTTTAAATTATCGCATAATAGATAAATTGTTCACATGATTTATTTGTGTAAAATGTAAATGGGAAACTTCCTCAACATTCGCCGGCAACAGCTGTGTTCCGAGCGTTGTGCTATAATCCTCCAGGTTTTTTTGTTGTTATCCGTTATGTGCGAATTTTTAGTGTGTGCTCGCTCGCCTTTGTCCCGCGCAAACGTGTCAGTGTGCAAAAACATTTGTTGATACTTGCACTTATTTGTTGTGCACAAAGTGTGCGTATTATTTACGTGCATGGAGTATGTGTATGTTTGGCGTTACGAGCGGTGCGCGAGTACTAGTTTGTAGGTATGTATTGCTCGTGTGTTGTGGGAACCATGTGCTGTGCGTTAGTGCGTAGTCAACTTCACTCGCATTGCGCGGGTCACGGCCCGGCTGCGGAGTGCAAGGACATCGCTACTTACTATGTACTTCCCGTCACTTAATTAAGGCCACCGTGTGCAAAGGGTTCATACCTTTGCTTACCTCGCTACTTTCCCTTATGATGATAATATGTTTTTTCACGGTGTGCATTTAACATTTTTACGTCACTATTTTACTCAATTTATGTTTCGTTATTTTCGCATGATACAGATTAGCCAAGTCGTTTAAAGCTGTATTTATTTCTGCAAACTTTATTATTTCCTGAATCGTAAACTCAATTTAATTTACCGTCGAAGGCGCGTCTCAATGACGACCACCGTATTATGTGGGCATGTTTTAGCATCAGGTTTCATCAGCTTTACCTTACCCTAGTAGAAATATACAAAGTAGCTACTTGCACTTGTTAGGCACGTGTATGTGTGTATGTTTTGCGTTTCCGCCGTTTCAGTCCCTTGCGTTCCCTTTGCCTGACAGTCGTAGGGATGTCATAATTCACGGCTCACCAAAACTCATCAAAATAGCGATCCCAATCTAATCACAACTTCTCGCCATGTTTTTTATGTTAGGTAATTCTGCTCCGTTTACTCTTCCATAGAAACGAGATCAACCGATTTCCTGTTCAATTATTTTTTAATGGCCCGAGTCATTTTTTGCCATGTTCTCGCGTTTGTCGGCTGTCCAAGACACTGATCAACGAAATAAGTTCACACTCAATATCAATCTGTTCTTGTTGTCGTTTTCCCGTGAGAGTTGATTCATTCAATGAACTAATAATGCGGCATGAGTTCTATGCGAAGTTTGGTTATAGTGGTACGTAGGGTAGGTTTGCTTCCTGTCGGTACTAGATGCGCAACTATGTATCCAAATGAAGGACATTTTATAAGAATTTATTATGCCTATGCCGTTTTATTACAACTAAAACATATTACTTTGTAGCAGATTTCTGATAATGTCTAATTAATTAACAGTGGCATGCTGTGATATTACCCCTTTATTAATGTAAGAATCTATAACAATAAACACTAATGGAAGAAATGTAGCGGATTGTTGATTAATCGGATATTTGTATTATTAAATTTTATCTTTGCTAATGAAACATGAATTCCTTAATCTCGTTGAATAAAAAACTAACCCCTTACGGTAATGAGAAATCAGTAATAGACTAAGTACAATCTAATTTACAGTTGGGTTTATTTGTAACATTGTGATCCAATAGCCCCGCCCTGACTGCGGGAGGCGTGCGACGGCATGACCTAAACAAATACGAGCAAGCATTAAGCAATAGTTGAACTTAATATTAATGCAAAGACACTATATATAATTACGGTCGCAGTTGATATTTTCTTCAATGAGTGCAAATTCACTTCCTGGCATCATTTTACATTACCTAATAAAAAAATCTTTTATATCGTTTGTTCAAACCAGTATTTTGAATTTTAGTTACATTTGAATTAATGCGAATGTGAATGGAAGAAGCCGGGGACGTCCGAGGAAGACATGCCACGATCAAGTGAATCAAATACTTGGGTCGGGCCATGTCAGAAGTCGGAATAATAGAAGAGAATGTAAGAGACGATGTATGAATGTGGTTGAAGCAAGAAGTGTATGCCAAGATCGAGGTGTTTGGCGGTCCGTCCTCTCTGCCTACGCCCGCGGGGAAACGGCGTGATGATTAGTTAGTTAGTTCATTTGCTTTTTTAACTGCTAAATATATATTTGTTGGATAGGAAGTGCCTCGAACGTGTGGACGTGGACAGGTCTAATATAATAGTGATCTATTTAAATAAATACAATTCGTAATATTATGCTATGAATATCATCTACCCATGTTTCCTCTTTATTTTATTTGCAAATCTACACCTTATCGTGCTATTAATTCAATATTTGTCCCGCTGATCTGATCTCTGTTCGCACATTCTTATTTTATCATAGAGGACTTTCACTGCGACGTTTGAGTGAAAGCTCGTAAAGCTGATTAATACTATTCTCAATTAGCCAGTCGCTCCCTGTGTTCAGCGTTGTACGGGAGACACTCAATATGTCGTAAATACACCCGTAAAAGTAATATCAAATTCTTGATTCCGAGAGAGCTAAAACTCCACATTATTTTATGCTTGAATCTATGGTTTTGTAAAGATAATTTTTAGTCATAAAGTTAGTAATAAAGCCATACATAGCGCGGTGACGGAGACAGGCCGTAAAATGATAAGTGTGTGGAACACTCATTAATTCACTTCGACTTTATATTTTACTTCTTTATTACTACGCTGCCGCAGAGATAATGGTTCTCCTATCCTCACCGCATCTCCGAGTGGCCATTTCTGTTAAATAACACCGGGATAGAAGAGTTAGTAGTTAGTTGCAGGGCGACATTAAACGGAGATGCACCACGTCAACATGGGGGGGACTTGAACGAGTAGGTGCTATACATCGGAACAGACATCCCTTCACACGACCCGGGGATCATAAAGTAGTGCGGGGGGACGAAAAAACCTCGGGTTACACATATGGTCTGCATACAAGAGGCGCAGGCTGTTTAATCTCTCCCTCATTGCCAGACCTATCCAAACCATGACGATTGACTCTTATAATAGTGTTATTCTGCTGTATTTAGATCAAAACAAATGATTTTATCAATGTGTGTTTTTTTTTAACGAACTAGACTGCTGAAAATTCCTCTTCGCTTTGACGATATGCTGACCTTGCCAATAACGACCGGCAACAGCTATCAAAACTGGTTTCGAGATGCAGGTTCACTTATTCATAGAATAATAACTCTCCTCAGCAGTCTTCGATGACGACTCGAATCTATCTGCAATAAATAGTATTACAAAATCTCATTTTTTCTCACAAACTTATTTTTTGCTTCCCTTGTTACTGAGGTAATATTTTCGTGCCTTTTTTCTTGCGCAATAATAGCTAAAAATGTATCAATAAAATTAATAAGAAATATTTTGGGTACACCACTGTTTAATCTATAAATAATAATAATAATAATAATAATAACAAAGCATTTATATAGCGCAGTTTTGTGTTATTTCACTTCAAGTGCGCTTTACTATAAATAAACTTAAGCATGATTAAATAACTCCATTCAGTGGTATTCCTACAGTGCTACTTTTACATACTATTTATACATTCTTAACATATTACATACATTCTTGCTTATTCTTAATATTACTCCTACAGTACTCCTTAGGTGCATATTCATAAAAAATAAAAAATTTACATTATATTATACAGTATACATATGGCTATACAACAATAATACATTCACAATATTACTACAAAAATAGTAATAGTAATAGTAATAGTAATAGTAATAGTAATAGTAATAGTAATAGTAAAAAATATTAACATGTTTCGGATCCTAAGCTTCCCTCATCAGGATACACAGTATACTGAGAAAAAATGAGCGGTATAAACAAATGATAAACATAGAAAAATAATATTTTAAGAATGGACAAATGACAAACATAAATAAAAATTAACAATCAGTAATGAAAGTAGGTAAGTAATTAATTAAAAACGTAAACAGAGTTGAAAATATAAAAAAAGTAATTATCGAATATTAAATTTAAATTAGAAATTTAAAAAAAAATGAAATTAATTTTATTTTACAAGGCATACAAAATAAAATATTAATATATAGTTACCATTATTATATATTTTTTTAGTAATATACATGTGAAAATATATCTAAGAGATAAGCATTTAAAAAAAAATTATTAATAATGTTCAATTGACTATTAACACTTTTTCTAATTTCAAATTTATCTAATCATAATCCAGTTGTTTTCGTATTTAAAATTTTTAAACCTATATTTATGTCAAAAGAATGATTTGTTTCCAAAATGTGGTTGGCAAATTCAGAATCATTATTATTATTTTAACATCTTAGGTACCCCTTAGCTATAGAATTAAAATGTCTTAAGTCATTCCCATATAAAAAAGTTACAATCGTTACAAATTAATTTATAAACCTCCGATTTATTTCAAATATCATTTATTATTAGTATAAAAAGATTGGATAGTATTTGGGGTGTTTTTTATTAATACATTTGATGTAAATAATGTAAGAATAGGAAGTAAGATTTGTAAAGCGCCCTTGAGGTGATTTTTCACAAAAACGGCGCTATAAAAATCATCCGAATATTATTATTGAATATTATTATTAAATATAATACTTTCCTCCATATTTTACCAACGTCAATTATTTATTGTAAAACATAAGATTTAATAAACTTTTTGTTTAACTTATTATCCATTAATTTTTATGAGGGAAGCTTCGCTTCGGAAACAAGTTGATATGTATATATTAAACAGTGGTGTAAACAAAGCATTTCTTATTAATTTTATTAATAATGACACTACAAAGTAATTATACATTTATTGAAGGAAAACATGTATCAGATCAGCATACCATATTATGATGTTGAATGCTCACCTCTAGAGTTTGCTCAAGATGTTTGCGGTTTTCGGTTGAAACATCCGCCAGTGTTTTGTTGTGTTGAAAGTCAAGGCCAGGCGTATTATTCCCCTGTGGGAACCATAACTGGGAAGGTCTCCCCGTCCACCAGACTTCGTAACGAGTCGCGCCGCACTAAATATTATTTATTTTAGCCAGTTTTTTGCCGGTGACATGTGGCCGACCTTTGGAGGACATTCACGTTTTTTCATTGTTTCATTTCGCACATGTTCCGTTGACGTAAACCGGCATCAACATTATTTTTATCATTGATGTTTTTATTGCGACGCTTTCATTGTTCATTCGAGTTATTTTGAGTATACATTTCAAGTGTCTGCAATATCTATAAAATTACGCATCTTTGATATTATGATGCTACTGTAAGATTATAGTGTTTTTTTATGATGGCAATAACAATTACGCATAGTTAGGTACAAGGTATTTTGTCAAAAAACTTTAAATATACCTGTACATCAGAAATAATATGTATCAGAGGTTTGTTTTAGTTTGGTGGGAATTTTTGTCGATAATTATAATATAAATATTTGGATAATTTGTGTAGCGCTTTTTTCGTGAAAAATCGCCACAAGGGCCCTGTATAGAGTGATAATTAATACATTAATACATCTACGTACATCTTCTTCCCCTTGTATTAGCCGTCACATCAACAAAGCGTCTCCAGGCGTCTTTGTCCTGTGCTATGTCAGCGGCATCCAGTAGGCCCAGCCTCTCCTCGCAGGCCTCTGGAGTTGGTTCTCCCACTTGTGTCTGGGACGGACACTGGACGTCTTCCCTCTGGAATACTGTCGAGGTAAGTAAAAACACAGTAGCTTCTTCTCATGGAAGATACTGTGTTTTTATTTGCCACACCAGAATTAGCACTCGAATGATTATATCGTATATGGGGAGGATACAATACCCAATATAACATCATACTACTTATCACAAAATAACCTTTTTCATTTATGAATCTTTATAAGACCATAGATTTACAGGGCTTCTGTCTATAATGTAAATAATTCATTTCTGAATGGGGTTACAAAATCGCTATTATTAAGTTTATTACAGAAAAGCGCATTTTACTTAGGGGTCTCCGGATAACTGTTAACTGTGTAAGTAGCCATACAATCCTTCGATATTTGGCCAAGGAAAGACAATAGATTTTAGTTGCAAAAGTTCTGAGGGTAGCCTCATGTCAAACTATTAAAATGTGTCAATGCTTGTGGTATCGAAAAAAGTTCGGGTCAAGCTTCACTTCTCCTTAAACTTGTGGGCCGTTGTTTGGTTTAAATGCGACTTTATTTTAAGGACTAACGGCCGTTCTTCCCAACTTTTCTAATGATCAATCTGAGTCACAGATCAACCGAGTGTTTTGTTAAGTATTCTCTATGTTTGCCTGTTTCCAAGCATTTTTATCCTAAATTGTTTATGCAGGTGCCCGCCCACTATAAAATAGTGCCCGCCTACGCGACAATAAAGGGACATCAAAATAAAAACTTTCGATGAAAAATGAACGTAGATGAATTAATATTCTATGTATTATTAATACACATACTTAAAAAAAAAACTAATATATAAACCGACCCTTTACAGTTCATAAACGTGTGTTAAAAATATGTTGAAAATAAAGTGTTAGCTTGACTTTTGATAATGCCGTCAAAGCACATTGTTCGTTTCGTACATTTGATATTTGACATTTCTCGATGATTGAAAAAACAAGACAACGTAGCTTATAATTACTAAAATAAGTTCTTTTCAGTTTTATTTAAAATATACAAAAACATGTTTTGACATTCGAAAACGGTAATAAATCTTTTTCATTCATTATTTGAATCGCGTAAAATAGATCGTAAACTAATAGTGACATTTGATATTTCGGTGACGTTTGTTCACCGTGTGGACCCTTTTTATAACTAGTCTTCTGCCGAGGGGAACTTAATCCACACAAATCGATATCCTAAATTGATCGTCAATTTTAATTTGTGCATTTGAACAGTGTTGAGGAAAAAATTCGGCTCAACAGTTGCTCAGCAGGTTTGGGAAGAACGGTCGTTAAGCCTCAAGAATGTATTTGAAAATATATGTAGGGATCGTTAACATTCGAGAGCTGTAAACACCGTGTAGAAACTAGGAACATAGGTATAAATTTGGTTTAATGTCTCACTGGTCGAACGTTTTGGCATTTAGTATTATCGAACCCATTAATGTTGAGCTAACATTATTTTATGCAGGTATCGTAATTAAGTCCATCGTGTTTTTGTTAACAAAATGTCATAAATAGTAACATTGTGATAATGTTTATACGGATATTGCTTTTAACGATACCATTATTGTAATGAGTAAATAAGTTACATGCAAACACTAGCATTACTACCCGGTTTCGCCCAGTATATTTTTTTCCAAATGATTCAAAAAGTCTTTTTTGAGTTAAAATTAAACCATGGTGTATACCTGTTTTTATTTTTATTTTTTTTATTTTTAAAGAAACAAATATTTCCCGGTTACTAATAACAATATTTGAAAATCTCCTACTACCAAGAGGACTTGGCCGACTGAGGAATTTAACTCAACACACGTGGGAAATACCCAGACGCGATGCCAACTCAGCCACTGACCGGTCATTTATCTTTTTATAGCTAAAATTGTATTTCAAAGCTCCATAAATCATGATGGAAATTACGTTATCAGCTGAAAATAGTTGATTTTATCCTCCTGACACCGGAGAGTTAGAGAGTTTTTTTGCTGCTTCAGACAACAACAGTTTTCTGCATTATAATTAAGCGCCCTTGTGGTGATTTTTCACAAAAATGGCGCTATGTATTCGTCCTAGTATTATTATTATTATTTTTATTAAGATATTTAAGAACTACCTGGAATATAAGTAAAAGCATTATACGAGTATGTGTTATTTTGACATTGTTAATGCAGCGTTTTAGTTAACCGTAAGCATTTGAACTCAGACCCCATGGCACACAGGGGGACTTTTTTAATCTCATTTGAACCTGCAGATAACGCTTTAAACACGTTTAAAAAGATGTTCGTGCATTTAAAGTTTAAACACTCCAACGTAAATAGATCACTTGAAAGTGAATAAATCTGGTATACAGATAGCATCCCCCCATAAGACGATGGGTTATGGATGCACAAGGCAGGATGTTTTACTTAATTTGTCCATAAAACATCTCGCAAGTATCTAGCAAACCGTGAGAAATATCGCTTTTATTGCAGCTTACGATACATTTTGCTCGATGCATTCGTTGCCGTTTTAAGCTTATTTTATGTATAATTTATTTTAATCACTTTACTTTTGATTTGATTTAGGTTTCTCACGGCCAATAAGATTATGTTTTTTGGGTTTTGGGATAATCAAAAATTTTAAAAGTCGTTTTGTGCTTCTTCTTCCTTTTTGAGCCAACAGGAGTCATCAGGACAGATGAGTAAAGTCAAACAAAGATACCTGGGGACAGAGCAATCAGCGTGTTGGGTCTACATTTTTGGAATAACCTATTCTGAGCAGGAACTGGATTGGAAAACATTAAAATTAATCAAAAAAATACTTTTTTAAGTTAGGTACTTACAATAACCAATGTAAAGCCCCTTTTATGTGATGGAATAACTTAACGGCGCTATAAAGGGTGTATCAGAACGTACTGGATAGGACCGACTTTAACCAGCAATTTCTGAGCATATTTGGACAAAAAAATGTAGATGTCATTTTACTGTCCGGTGATATTTTTTTCAATTTAACGCAGCAGATCACGTTACACGTGCTCAGTCTCATCTGTATGGTGCCCCTGGAACGAGATGGAGTGCGTATCACGTGATGCGCTAGGTTTTACGGTTTGTTCTAGAATTAATATCATTTGCCGGATACCAATTCAAAACGTGTGCAATGAAAACACAATAAAACTACCTAGGCCATTCCTTCCTCTGTTATTATTTAAGACAGTTAATCAAAAAGTAGTTAATACCATAAATAATTGCAATATTATGCTTTGACTGATGTTTTATTGATATCAAAAAACTACCAAAATAAATTGAATTAATTTAAAACAAGGCCAGACTGCCCTCGATAGTAATAATAAGTTAAACCTGTGTTCCAGTTTGGAAGAAAATATGAATAAATGTCAAATTAATGTGTACGAGTATAAATTCTTTATTTATGACTGGGCCATTGTCATTTTTCTGCCGGTCCACTTTTTGTATTCTTAATAAAATTTTACGTTAGGTAAGTACTACAAAAAATCGCGTTCGCGATAACGCGAAATTCGTTATTTATACTATATATATATACTAATTCGTATTTTAAAATAAGAAAGTAATATTGAACAATCTAAATATTTCTTATTTTATGGTTTTAACAAGGTTGATTAGCTATGAAATGGAACGCAGCTTCGTGTCGAAAGCGCCGTTTGCTGTCATATTTTTTTCGATTTTAGAAAAAAGAACATGTTAAAAATATAATAATTAAAAAATAAATAATTTAAAAATCTGTATTACCTTTTTTGCTAAGTACCACCGTTTTTTTTTTGTTGAAATATAACCCAATTTACCCAAAAATAACTTTAATATCCTAATAATTCACGCGAATTTCACCAAAATAACCTAAAATAATATCTATATTTATTTTTTATATATATTTATTTTTATATATATTATATATATATATATATATATTTATAATATATATATTAGTCTAAGGCAGTCAAATCTAAGATCAGCGACATCATCTGCTTTCGGAAGGATGAAAGAACCTAAACGCGAACCGAGCACTAAGTTTGGTGATCATGCTTTCGGAGTATCTGGCCCTAAGGCATGGAATAAACTCCCTATGGAATTGCGTTGCATAACCAGTCCGTCAGAATTTAGAGTTAAACTAAAAACTCATCTGTTCAGATACTCGTTTCCATAAATTCGTGAACACATTCATACATTGTTTCCTGTGTATCTATAATTCAATTTCCATGTCCAAAACTAAATTCCCTAGAAATTCCTACCAATATACAATGTCGGTGGGAGCCGAACACCTTAATCTGTTTTAATTTTGAGTGACGAATCTTCTTAATGCGCGTAATGATTGACGATTAATTCATTCATTAATATCTATACTTTTCTTTAAATCCAGATAACTCACCCAATACATTTTTTGCATCCATGTCATAAAACTAACAATAAAACATGTACATAATATTTATATAGGCAAAAACTTCCTTCTTCTTTTGGCGTTCATAACTTTTTTAAAATTTAATCGTATAGAAGTATCTGTCTAGCATTACCATATTTATTAACATGTAGAATGTCATATTATGTATGTATATTATCACCAAACTGATCAGAGGCATACAAATGCAGCTGTAATGTATCATATACATACTCGCCCCACTGCCGTTCAATATCAGGTTATGTTCTGATTTTCCAAATTAATAATAATAATAATAATAATTGGATTACTTCTATAGCGCCGTTTTCGTGAGAAAATCACCTCAAGGGCGCTTTACAATTAATAAAATAACATATACAACCAATACCTTACAGTTAAACTTTATTACTAATGGCATATAAGTAAGACTTATGGCTAGGGACTAACTACTGAGACCTACAATTAGTGACTCACATCTACGGCTTATAGGTAGTCACTCACCAACTAAAAGTTATAGCTAGTGACAATTTAAACTTAAGTAGGCATAACTAGAATAAAAACCTAACACATATATAAACCCAGTACCCATTTAAAACTAATACATATCTATGACCAAGTGCATATTGTGTATACAATACTGCAAAATGACGTACAACTATGGCTTAAAACTAGAGTCTTACAACTAACATACCTATTTATAATAATATAAATACATGTATGATTATTGCTCGTGCTGTCAGTGGTAAGAGCACCCAAAAGTGTAATAATTTTTATCGAAATTAAAGAAGGTAGTCTGGGCGGTAGAAGGTAAATAGGAATATAAGTAATTCTCTTGGACTGAGTACTCGAAAACACCATTAGACCAATGGGGTCGTTATTCTGGAAACGATAATTTAAAAAGATGAGTCTTTAGTTTTGTTCTGAATTCAGTAGAGCTGTCGATTTTTCTCAAATATGAAGGGAGTTTGTTCCAGGCTGTTGGGCCTGCCACCGCAAAAGCTCGGTCTCCGAAATTGGTATTGGGATTGCGTTTAGGTACTGAGAGTCTTCCTATGGCTGTTGAAGACGCTGATCGAAGAGATGATTGCCTAGTGTTGACATCGTTTGGAGTGCATAGTTCCGCCAAGTAGGGTGGTGCCATGTCGTGTATCGCCTTAAAAACCATCCAGCATAGTTTAAACTGTAACATTGTAACATTTTGTACATAATTTATTCTAAAATGTAAATATGTTAGTTGTAAGACTCTCTCACTAGTTTTAAGTCACTAGCTACAGGTCTAAGTTGTAAGTCGCTATCTATATAAGTCTTAGATGTAAGTCACTAATTATAAGTCTGAATTAGGTATTTTCTATTTATAAATCTTAGCTGTAAGCCATTAGTAATTAATCTAATATGTAAATTATTCTATATAAGTCTAAGTAATAAGGTATAGGTTAGATAAATTATGTTGTAAAGCGCCCTTGAGGTGATTTCCTCACGAAAACGGCGCTATAGAAATAATCCATTTATTATTATTATTGTACAATAACATTGTCGTCTTGATATCATGAAGCTCCGTAGCTCATACTGCTAATGACATTACGAGTTAAAAGAGTTGCGTTGACGTATAAATCTGAGACTGAAATCGCTGTATAAAATGTATGCTGCCAGTTCTGTTAGAGAGAGGGACATTAAAAAAGATTAATGTTCTTTCACCTCTTCTCGATTGGAAAATACCTTAGATTCATTTAGGTTAAGTGGGTATGAGGTTCTCTGATTTCATGGTAGCTGTCCAAATTTCATGACACCAGAGCTAATCGTAATATATTTTTAATGGGACGCAATCAGATTCCCTGCTTTAAAATTTCCACTGACGACAGAATGAATAGACTTGCCTTAACGTGCCATTTCGACGGCTGGAGGCAAAGTTCACTTGACAACCATTTTGGTACCAGTTTATTTCACTGCCGTTCGTATTTCGAATGCGGTAAGCAAATTATAAAACACTTATAAAAGAGACAAACTTAAGATTCTAACAAAATTTTCGGCTTTTGTAAACAAGCCAAATTTATTTGCTGTATTACTTTTATTTGCGGCACGCTTAGCTCACCCCCCCCCGCTCTCTTATTTTAGTTTCTTCCCCTTGCCTGTTAGGGCATCTCTATAATAATAATAATAGTTGGATGACTTGTATAGCGCCGTTTTTGCGAGAAATCACCTCAAGGGCGCTCTATGTATTATTTACTCTGTGATAATATCTCATAGAAAATATCTAAATGCGGATGAATAATTTTTATAAGTTAATTATGATCCTCTGATTACATGTTGATATTAATTTGTTTATTGATAGATTGCTTGCAGCGTATTTCCGCACTATGTAGTTGTATGCATGTTGCACACAAGTATAAATATGTTGTGATCCACCTGTTGTCAGCTTTTTGGGTTCTTTGTGTGACAGCCACAGCTGTCCGGTCCCTTCGCGTCCTAGCGGGGTCCTAATCCCGTAGCCGGGGATCTCCTATAGTCCTACCGCTATTAACTCCGTTGCAACTTCTCTCTCTGATACACGCTTTCTTTACGTGATAGAGGGAGACATTACAACAAAGCTATCTGCTCCGTTACAACCTCCCTTTCTGTTACATGCCAAGTTTACGTGATAGAGGGAGAGGTCACAAAGGAGCTGTCAGGGGTATGTCTATACAGATACAGACCGCAGGCAGCCCTTCCTTCCCTTCCTAGAATTCCGTAGCAGAACATATCATTAGGTTGCCAATTGATCGATGGGTTCCGTTCCCTGGCGGCGAGAGGCATCTGCCTGTAGAGCGGCAGTTTGGATGCAGCCTTAGAGTAGTATTATTTATACCTTCCCTTAAATGCTGTTCCGCACTAAACCACGTAAATGTGCATTGAATGCTGATTTACAGTTCGATGTTCATTTTCAACATTTATAGGGACCGTTCAAGACGCTAGAGCTCACCCCTTGACAATTTTTGCTGCTCCGTCATGCAGATTTTCTGCTTTTAGATTTTTATTTGTTTATTTGCTAAACCATGCAATTATATAATACACATTTTTACACATTCATTTATTACTTTGTTGTATTAACCAGTGAAGTTACCGCTATATAAAAAAAAATATATATTTATGGGAAGAAAATAAAACATGTGGTTTTTTAAATATTTAATGTAAATCAAATTTAATAATGTTATTAAGTTCTGCAAGTGTTTTTAGTTTTTATTATTGTGACATCTGTTTCGGAGTTCAAGGCCATTTTCAAACTGCGGTTAATCCACATTGTGACGACTTATTTATATGAATTTATTTACTCCTCTTATTCTAATTTGGACGGGTTTTTAAAAATAATGATTTATTATCAGTAAAACTGATTTAGTTAGAAAATAATTAAAATTCTCTATTATGTGAATACCCGCACAAGGGTCCCAAATGCTCCCAACTGCTGGAGCCAGTGAGACTATGCCATCCCCAAAAGGAGTATGTTGCGAGCTTGAAGGTAGCGGGAGGGGAAGGAGACGCGGAAGAGGGAGGTGGGGAAGTACATGGCTATTCAAACCTGGTCACCGAACACCGCTAAAGCCGTTTCAAGCTACGTTTCAATTCTGATTGGTGATCTTTCGCCAGGGTGATACTGAGTGTATCTTCCACTATGGAAGGTGCGCATATATATTAAATATTATTTTTAATTAATTAATTGTACATGTATTTTATGTGACAGCAGTCTCAATCGGTCTGGTTTTAGATATTGCGTAATCATAATTTGATTCTAGGAATGAACAAATTATAAATTTATTATTATGTTGCTTTTCATTAAACGCATACTGGTTCTGTGCTAATTATAATAACCTTTTTATGGAGATTCCCGACTTACTCAATAATAATTTCTAGAACATAATTATTTGTGTGGGTTTTTTCAATACCCGATAATATAAGGAGTGTGAGGGCTTGAACAACTGTAATCCTGAAATTCGCTTCTCTGTTTATAAAACGCGCAGCTTGTTCGTAAATTATTATTAGATCCCATTATTGTTATTGGTTGAAATCGTACATTTGTGCTGCAGTTGTACGTTGTTTATTAAACAGGCGTGCATTTCGCTTTCTCATGTCTCTCGCCAAACTGTTTACATCCCAAGCTTTCAACGGTGCTTTTGGCTCCGGGTATGTTTTTTTTCTCCTAGATAATAAACGCAACCCGATAACGAATCG
This sequence comes from Halesus radiatus, assembly GCA_022606495.2. Taxonomy (NCBI): domain Eukaryota; kingdom Metazoa; phylum Arthropoda; class Insecta; order Trichoptera; family Limnephilidae; genus Halesus; species Halesus radiatus. Next base: position 109,710 of record JAHDVE020004839.1, on the reverse strand, counting down.
GTGCCTCACAGCTGCTCGTTTTTGTCTGGGGCGTCTACGCACCCCTGAGGTAAAAAAAAACACACACACACATTTATTTAGGATTCCAGGTACCCCCGCTGACGTCCTTTGGTCCACAAAAGAATGCTTTTGAAACGAATCCCGAACTATTCCGATTATACAACGGTCGAGACAACGGTATGCGAAACTTTACGGAACCTTTACCGTGTCGGGGTTGCTTGAACCCGTTTTTTGCCCGAGTTTCGCACTTGTCCTCCATTAGGGGTTGTTGAACGTGTCCCTTTCGAGCTGAAGAAACGGAAAAACTGCTAGCGAAAAAAATGTTTGTATACACTCCTCTGTGTTGGCGTGGACTTATGGGTCATTGTGCTATGAGGTTATTGTGCCCTGAGATGGCGAACTGGCGAGCTGGCGAGCTGGCGAGCTGGCCCGGTCGAGAGCTATTGCGCAGTTCGTTCAACTGTCGAACTTGTAAATAACGTCTGTAAACACTAAACAGTACAGATCTGTTGCACCCATGACCGGTTTTTCGGGAAGAGTTCTGTCACCATTTGACCTTGCTTCGTGTTTGTGAAAATAAACGTACCGGCGCATTCGACTGTAAAGTTTTGATATTAATAGATGGCTCATACTTTTCATTTCACTGGCATGATGCTGTGTTGATTCACCTGCTCTAGAATCATTGATGCTTGCGTTGGATACAGCGGAGCGCCAAGATCTTAAAATAAGCCGTCTTATAATGCGTTAAAACAATCTCTGCTTTTTGGACAATAATTGCATTTGATTCTATTAAAGTTTTGATGACTTTAGTAGCATTACATTTGACGGTCATCCAAACAGAGAGACGATTTATATGGAAATTCCTACCGCTTTCGATTCACTTTCCGTCTAGTGTAAAATGCGCTGCAAGTGTTACGCCAAGTCAACCAGGGCAATATATTCATGTCCTGAGAGATTTGTGGACAAGGTGAGAAGTAGTACCGCACAGCGCGATAACTCCCACGGCCTTCCGGCTTACTGTTGACTTTACTGGCGCATTAGTACCTCCTCCTTTATCCTGTTCTCCTGTTGACTCATCGGATAGCCTGAGAATAATGAAACTACTCGTTATTTCTTGAAGTTTTCCCCTCTAACAATTTAAAAATCGTTATAAACAAACTATTTCTTCTCAAGTGGATATAGGATGATAGTAAACATTCCTTTTAACCTCTAACGCTACAGACGGGGCCAGGTATATATTTTTTATACTTCCTGTTACCGTTAGTTCATAGGTTCCTTATTTTCCCATCAAATACAAGGAACGCATGAATCAAATTTACATAATACGGGTCACTTTTTTAAGTCCGCCTGACCGGTAAAATCTTCCAGATCAAACAGCTATGGGATTCTTAAAAGTCGATCAAAATATCTTTATTTATTATCAAATTACCTTTATTAAATTGGTATTAGTCTGACAGTATATCTATATATACTGGCTCTTGGCAGTATATCCGTATATGATGAAGTATTCTGATTATATTTATGGAATGTAGTGAGTTATATAATTCTGCGGCCTTGTCGGCTATCCAACCCGCCATCGTCTTAGAGTCTTAGACCTTGGCGTGTCCGCCCCGCGAGCTGTGATCCCATGTTCCGTCGTCTCGCGGTGGTTATCGCTATCATTATGCGGAGCTTGTTCGTGCGGAAAATAAGAATACCACTACACATTATTGTGCATTAAAATGGCGATGCTGATCATTCCTTGTCTCCCATTTTTCACATTCTATGCATTTCTGTTTTTCAAACACTCATTCTATAAATTCTATGTAATTCTGCAAATGTGGCCTTCTATTCTGTATTTCACATCTTCTGTTTTTCTATTATTTTAATTAACAACTTAACTTTTTTTGTAAAGTGAGGCTCGTTTAGAACAAAAAAAAAATAAAGTCACCAAAAAAATTACAAGTGGTTCTCAAGATCAAAAAGGTTGGTAGCCTCAAATAAACCTTTAACAACTAACTTATCTTGCAATATACGTATTTTTGCTGTTTTTAATATGCACAACCGTTATTTTTTCATCCAATTAATTTTTCAGCTCCCGCCAGTTCTTATTAAAAACCCACCTTTCTTTTTTATTAATCTACCTGAAAGCTATTTAAAATTCCACCTACTCATTATGTACGAGGTGTGTTCAAAAGAAAAGGTGAATTTTGAATTTTCGCGGGCTGTGTACATTCGATTATCGATTTTTTTTTGTTATGTTGGTACACATATGTTTATCATATGTTAGCATTATCAGCCATTTTGGATCAGTGGTTTGTTTTTGACAACTGGAAAGGTTAGTCACGTTTTTGGGTGTTCTTCGATTTTTTATTTAGGTTCGTTTTCTGAGGCATCATCAGTCCGATTGAAGTGAAATTTTAGATTTGCTTTATTTTCTATGTCCTCATCAGCATTTCTTCAAAAAAAAAAAATTGATTCTTTTTAGAAAAAATTGTTAATAATTGTTAATCCTATGGAGGAATTTCCTAGTTTTGGTCGGAACTTGATAGCCGTTTTCTGGGGCATCATCAGTCCGATTAAAGTGAAATTTTAGATTTGATTTGTTTTCTATGTCCTTATCAGCATTTCTTCAAAAAATCGATGTTGTTTGATTTTTTACAAAATTTTTTTTTAGTAAAAAATCGAAGAAAAAACAAAACGTGACTAACCTTTCCAGTTGTCAAAAACAAACCACTGATCCAAAATGGCTGATAATGCTAACATATGATAAACATATGTGTACCAACATAACAACAAAAAAATCGATAATCGAATGTACACAGCCCACGAAAATTCAAAATTCACCTTTTCTTTTGAACACACCTCGTACGTCCGTTAACGTGGGTAATTTTAAAGGAAAAGTTCAAGGAAATATGGAAGTAATTACACCATTTTGCGTTATTTTATATCTAATTAGGTACGCTGTGTATATTCCTTCGTAGTATTATATATTTTGGTACGCTAATTTTAATGAATGCACCCCTCGTCTATTATATTCTCTGACCTTTTGAAGTTCTTGAGTAATTCCTATTAAAAATTGATTAATACGAAAGGTGTTTTTTTTGTTTTGTTTCATGTTGTTATAGATCAGTTGTGTCATTATACGAGTAATTAACATTTTGTTGCGTTCTTGTTATGTCACCATATTTTAATAGTTTCTTCAAACGATGGGTATCTCTGTGGCGTCATTATTAATTATATAATTTTAATGATTACATTCATAATTTTCCTTAATTTTTGAAGATGTATAAGTAGCAGATTGTAAATTAAACTTTTTATTCCTTATACTTGGCAATCTGTTTATCTATCGAGAGTTTTTTTTATACTTGCGCATTGCACACCCAAGAGTTAATAAACTCATCGTTATAAATATGAACTCTCTCTTTGTGTTCTTTGTTTTTTTTCGGATTCTTCAAAGAACTATTTTCTTTTTGTTGCTCCTTTATATTTTTCTTGATGTTATATTAACATTTTTTAATGTTGACGAAAGCAATCTTATACGGTTCAATTAACATTATTGAAAACATAGCTGTTTAGTAAAAATAACACCCCTGAATAGATTATTTAAATCAGAGATTCCCTACGTGGGCGGTATCGCCACATAAGGAAGGGGCGTTGGATAGATCCAAAGCCGGCGGTGGCCTCGAGGACAAATCGGGGGCGGTGAAAAGCTGAAATGGGGGGTGAGGGCAGCAAAAATATATTTTTTTAAACTTTTCTTTATCAATTAAAAATTTTCGTGGATACATCGTTGAAAGGATCATGCAACAAAATTATGTGTTTTTGATTATTGATATATGATTATTTTTTTTGATGGATTAATACTTTTCTACTAATTTTATTGACGGTGTTATAACACCCAATCAGGTTTCTCGGGACCTGTTGTCAGGCGAAAAACATGTACTACATAATATAATAATGTGTAAAATATTTATATAAATAATTTATCAAAACGGAGAACAGGACTGATAAAAAATATAGTTCAAAAGTGGGCGGTGAGAGAGATAAAGTTGGGAACCTTTTATCTAAATAAATACATAACATTTATAGCTTTGGAGTACACCACGATAGGTGTGATTATTACGTTTTATTAATATACTCGTAGGTAATGTTTTCAATATAATTTATGTTTTTAAAACTGTTTGAACATTATTAGTTATATGAATGGTGTACTGTAATAAATAAATAACCCGTAAAGGGCATTCTTATGAAGATGAAAATCACTCCATAAAGTTAGCTAATACGAATTTGGTATTAAAGTCGGCATGTGTTATGATATCATAGTGTGGGGCATGTTGTTTACTCGTTAACACTTGCCTCAGTGTGAACACATTGTTTCACCCCGGACGTGTCGTGTTCCGAAGAGATTCTCGGTTGACTGACATCGTCTAATTTGGGTGACCATCCTCTGTGTTCGTCCGCCGCTCCGGGGTCAGACTGCGATACACCAAAATACTTCGAGTTTGCATAACGCCGATTAAGATGGCGTAATTCCCGGGTTGTATTCTGGTTCAGTCACAACATTGCATGATGTCCCACGTCTCTCGGCTCTGGGCGACGGGCGACGGGCCCTACGCATCGTAAAGCTAATTGTGTTGTTTTGACCGTCACAAAGGCCCGTGGCATTGGACGCATTCCACTGGAAAAGAAAACCTCATATTATATAGTATTATTCAGCATACGCATTGTAGTTCTGGAAGGCTCGATCGAATCTTTTCGGTTTTGTCTGTTTTGATGTCATATTATATCTAATGATATATCAAATACCGTTACCATGTTTTGAATGGTTACTTTTTATTAGGGTACCTGCAACCCTCCCTATGAAGAAACCAAATGTGAAAATGAGTTATCCATGTCTTATTCTCGCTGCATTGTATAAAGCAGAATGAAACCTTATTGTTCTTGTAAACTAAAACATAACTTGTTCAAGTCGGTACGCGCTGCGAGTATCAAATTCGAACCACCCGATTGCTAGCCAAGCTTCAAACCCACCGGCTATCGACCACCCCTCACCTGAAAAACTAGATGAAGTGTTTGACAACCCTACATATGAAGAAATATTTTCATAAAATGTAATCACTTTGTGGTTTGACATCATATTAAATAAAACAAAGACTGTGTTATATATCGGTTTCGATTAGATCAACCTTCATCGGGGCAAATATAATAACTAAAGAAAATACGATAACTCTGTATTATTCTTTAGTTATTATATTTGCCTTGACGACGCTTGATCTAAGCGAAACTGGCGTGTAAATACAATAAATTCGCGGTTTATAACAAAGGTTTTGTTTAATTTAAATTTTAATAATTTATAATAATGATCCCGAGAGAAGTTATGAGGTTATGATATAAATAAAATGGACTGACCTGTGATTAGTAGGTAGCGCTTGACTTTGAACTCTGTCAAGATTAAAACATTGTTCAATTCGCTACTGAATTCAACATTGGTTCGTGTTGATTAGTCATCAATTCATCACTCTTACCACTTATTTCAATCAAGTTCCAGTGTCTATACACGACATTCTCGTAGGTACTACATCCAACCTATTAACACGTGCTTTATCTGTTTTACGTGAGACTTCTTCCGATGTAATTAGTAGGTGTGCCTATCTTTTGAGGCCATTATTTTAGCAAATAATTAATAGGTATGAGCAGCGTATACTTACTGTAAATTATGGAGTATTTTTAAGCTGTTGTATCTAACACAAACACAGTGGAATATTCTATATGTAAATTCATATTTTTCTCACTGTCTGTATGAATTAAAGGCACTGTTAACATTATGTTTGGTGTATCATTATTATTTAAATACAGCCTCCGAAAAAGGACTTCCTTTACCTTTATAAAATCATTACGAAATATCTCAAGAATACCTTGAATCTCTGAAAAGGCCTCTTTGGTCAAAATTATTTACGTTATTTTCTTTTGACAATCTTTCCATCCATGTCCCTTCTCCTTTAAATGTTTTTTTTGTTCGTCTTTCTTGGAAATGAAGGCTTTTGAAAAGGGTCAATTTATAATCCGAAACTTGTTATCGTGGTTAGAATCTTAATAATATTTTATAAACATATTTTTTAATTTCCTTATTCAATGACGCCTTCGTTTTCATCACAATTCCTTTTTGTATTCGATTGTTACAAAATATTCTTTATGAAAATGCAATACCTGTTTTTTTGTTCTGTATAAAAGTTTTTTAAAACTACCTCCATAAAGCCGCATTTGCATATATTTTAGGATCCCTTCTATTGGAAGTTTCGCTGTCGACCTTTTGCTTCGAAGAGTGCAATCGTTTTACCTTATTTTTAAAATCTGCAAATTACCTCCTCGGGCGAACCAAAAAAGAACCAATACTCGAGAACTTTGCCTTTTTTGGTCAACCGCAAACTTTTTCCATACATCATGTTCCTATTCAAAGTTCATATTGTATTATTATGCACCTTTATATTTTGTAAGATTTATGCGTTTAGATTTTATGTTCGAAATTTTCAGTTATTTATTTTATTGTGCAAAATTTTCCATTCTGATATCGTTGAAGTCGTTTTTGGTTTTATGTTACACTGGTTTTGGTGCACATCTTCGCTCGACACTTGTTTTTTTTAATAATAATAATGTTTATTTATTTGAAACATACATTATTAAACAAAAAACATTTAAGAAAGCTTTGACTGCCTAACTAGGAACACGTCCCGTTTTAGGACAGTCAAATTGAAAAGTTTTGTTCATATTAAGTTCCATTATGCAAAAACTGAAAGGAAAAAGGCTAGCATTGACATAGTACGGTAATATAATATATCTAGAAAAAGTAAAATAATTAAGTATAAAGAGATTATACATAGGTAATGGTTGGTGCTATGAGGAAAAAAATACGTTTAATATTGAGTACTAAAAAAAAGATAATATTATTGAGTAATATTGATAAGATTGAGTTACCTATCACTCAGATTTATGAGCCGACGTCGAAACTCGAGGATGAAGCAAATTGTTAATAACATATTAAATATATTTTTTTCAGTGAGTATTAAAAGTAGCTTTAGTAAATTGTTTATAACCAAATGTTTGTCCCTTTTCCTTTCCTCGGTTAGGGTTTTTGATCCAGTTAAGTTTAATTTGTTTTTATGTTACTCGAGTGGTTTCGCTGAAAATGGGACAGTTTGTTATGATTGGTGCCGGGAAGGTTTAGAGAGGTTTAGAGTAGTTTTAATGAAATACAATGTAAAACTGTTGCTATAACGTTTTAAAATTATTATGTATGTTAGCCTATAGATATACTACTCTGGTTAGCCACAGATTACATATTCAAAAGAAGAAGGTTTGTTTGGGTAGGATATTTTCAAAATGGAAAACATGACTAGGTACCTACTTAAGAACTTTATTATTTAGATATGTTTTGAAAAAAAATAATTGTTCGGAATGAAATAAATTTTTCAAATTAATGTTTCTTTGTTTCATTGTTTAGAGACAGTAATAGTCGTCACAGGGCCTTAATTTCGCTGTCAAATCAATTATGGCACCAAAAGGATAAGTAAGAATTCACAACTTCATAAATTTATTAAAAAAAAAAAATCCCGAGCAAAGCCGAGTATACATCAACTAGTACTTTATAAATATTGCGTCTTCTGTCATTTTCTACAGTTAAATAGATATTACAAACCTCCAAGATGTAAAATAGTTACGTTGACTAGTAAATTCCAGACGGGAAAGCTGTACAAATTTCATGACGCCAGAGCTCACCATTGCAGTGTTTTTACTGATACATTCACAGCAATTTTATAAATTATGGACAATTTGTCTAAATTCTAGTTGAATTAATTTTATTATTCTGGTTTCTTGCTAATTATTAATATCAAATAGCAATCTTTAGATAAGAATAATTACCCAACTACCGATGTGTTGATATCGGATTCTTAATTTAAGCAGCTTATTGCGTAACAAACCAACATCTCGTGGGATCATTCCATCCGTCAGAGCAAAGGAATTTTTAATCTTTGCGAGAATTTTGACAGCCATCATTCAGTCGGGGTATTAGGAGCTCAGAACATGTGGAGAGCTGGAAATATGTCTGGTGGAGTTCTGTTCTGGTTGGGTAACCCCAGGTGTTGTTCTGTGTACCCACAATAAAGGATTCGCCCGGATACTCACTCTGTAGACGTACTTTGCATGAGGCACATTATTAATCTTGCTTCGTGGCATTAATCCTTGTATTATAAATTATCTCATATCTTTGGAAAATCATACGCATGAATAAATAATGATTTTTAACCCTTATTTTGCGTACACCACTGTTTAATATATACATATTTTATATCGTATACTGTGTATCCTGATAAGGGAAGCTTCGCTTCCGAATTATGTCGATATGTATATATTAAACAACGGTGTACACAAAGTCTTTCTAATTTTACTAATAATGACCCCATAAAGTTATTATACATTGATTGAAGAAATTTATCTTTATTTGTTGTGCAAATTTGGATGTTCTGTGTATTTTTTTTTTTATTCTTGACGGTTTATCCCACAAATCTGAAGCCTTTCACAGCACGCAATTTTTGTGAAAATATTTTTTAGTTTTCGTTCGTTTTATCTTTGTGAATAATTAATAATTCGTTATCTTTCTAGCAATCTTTTAGTCCTTTTCTACCATTGTATATTGTTTATGACTTTCTGCACATCCTTGTTCACAACACAAACAGGCGTGTCTCATATTTAGCAAATTTCCAGGAGAACCAAAAAACTGTTTTTTTGGCCGTACTCTTATGCATGTGATTACATGTTTCGCTAATGGGGTTCTAATTAATCAGTTTTCTTTACCCCATTAGCGAAGTAATAAAATATATAACGGCAATAAAAACAATTTTTTGTCTCCCCCGGAAAGTTGCTAAATATGAGATACGCCTCTCTGTGTTATGGACAACGATATAATATTTCACAATTTGTAACTTTGCTTATATGAGAAACGTTTGCATTAAAAAATTCCTGTTTGGACGACATGACAACATACATGACGTCCTGACTTTTTTGTCGAGGACTCTTTGCCTTCCTTTCAGAGATACGGTACACGTGCATTCACATATTATAAATTATGATTTCGGTATATAAAGCGATCCGTGCGATTCAATTCAATAAAAAAAAAATTAAATACATATCTGCTCTTGCAAACAATATACAATTATCTAGTTCGTTTCACATTGAAGTTAACTTAAAACATATATTAAATGTACTCATTACAGAATCAACAATGTTACCTACCCAATAACTATACGCGTACGCAACCTCAGTGCTGTGTGGATTAGCTTTATGTGTATTTGGTTCAACTTTTTTTTTTTACTAAGTCATTTTCGATCCTTCGTCCTGTGAAGATCCCGGGACTGTAATTTGCCGATAAATCCATCAATCCAACCCTTCTCTTCCTTCAACAATAAATAGACCCGGCACACCTTTAGCCCTTTAGCCCTTTGGGCCCCGCCGCGCCGCGCCGCGATGGCGATATCTATTCCAACCCTTTGAACACATTTTTTTCTAGAAAATACCCGTAACAATCGCACAGCTGCTTTTAAAGTTAATTTAAGTCGACAATAAATCACAACGATGACTCGCCCGTTTCTATTCAGTACTTTATAATTAGTTGTAATAATAATATTACATTATACATTATAATGTAGGGTGATTGGCAGTTGTTGCATAATTTTGAAGTACGCAATAGATAGGCATAGCACGTAAATTAGTTATTTTGAACATTGTGCCAATTCTGAAGAGATTAAATATGAAAAACAGGCCTACGAACGTAATAGATATCGAAATATATCATTTTGCCGTGCGTTTGCTTACAAATGCTCAATGCATGCTTATCCCGGAATTATTTCTGAAATATTTTTATTTAATACGAAAGACTACCTCCTCGCTAAATACCCCGCCCCTGACAATGCTTATTTCACAGCGATATTCCGTTATTTATCGATTTATTATTATATTTTTACCTTTTACGATCTCCGCAATTTTTAAGAATCGAAACTAATGTTCAAATTAAGTTTCTCGCTAGAGATTTGAATCCAGTATTGCATATTTAAATATACCCGATCAAGTACCAGTCTCCCTGTATGTGTATCCCTATCTGAAATGCATTACTGCTTTGACATTTAAATGCTGGTTTCCATTAATATTGTATCGTCTGTGATTTTGAACTGTCAAATTGATAATCACGACTTAAAAGCATAATGCGAATTGAGATAAATTTAAGTGCTCACCTAACAAAGCATAATCAATATCATATAACAGTTATATTATAACTTGATGAAGCTTCCACATTGTACACGTATCCAGCGGTGGCTAGTGACTTTAGGGCTGACTCCTTCAAATTTGTATGTTTTAACTGAAGAATTATTTGTCGCAAAAAAAGATTTGGTGTCTTTCGGTGCGACCTACTCTCAGAGTGGTAGATACTCTCAGCATCGTCCTGCTGAGGGACACCAAACGAAACGTTTCTTGAAATGGTTTTAGCCGTGTTTGGTCACCAGATCTGAATAGCCAGGTACAACCCAATCTTTCTCTTCAGAATCGCAACGTGCTGCAATTGGGTTTCGCAAGTTATGGTAACCGTTAAAATTGTGTGGAAGTTTTATAGTTTATTTTTCTCATTCTGATACAAAAATATTTACTTTTATATTTTCGTTAATTATATATATGACCAATCGAAAGCCGTACATTCCTAAACGGTTCGAAATGGCTAAAGCGTCATTATGATGTATGAAACGCTACTGGCTGTTACGGACGTTGGCCGGCGTGACGTCAAGAACGCCATTAATCGCGAATAAAAACGAACATGTCGTTTGGCGGCAAATCAAAATTGTCATATTTTAATTCGTTATAGAAAATTTGTTCATCGACTTAAAAATGTCATCTTAATCGTATTAATATCATATCAACAAACATAAAATACTCTATTGGGGATGCCATAGTCTCCACAACTGGCTCCACACAGTTAGCGGCAGTTGGGAATTTTGTGCGGTATTCACATTTAAAAAAAGTACAAAATAAAATTACAATGTAGATACATAAAGAGTTTTTTTTTTACTTTGCAATCTAGCGCAAAAAAGTATATTGCCACCACTACCCGTGATATAAAAATGATTGTAAAATAAATTATCTCTTCTCAGAAATCAAATCTTCGTTATAGCGATGATGGTGGTCTTTTTTATGAAAAATGCTATTTATTAAATTGTTCTCTATGTTTTTGAGTACAATAAATAGTTACCGAACATTTTTATACATAATGCATACATAATTAATTTATTTTTAACTGGCTGATGTGTATACCCGGCCTTGCTCGGGATTATTATTATTTTTTTTTATAAATTAATGAATTTGTGAATTCTTACTTATCCTTTTGGTGCCATAATTGATTTGACAGCGAAAGTAATGCACTGTGACGACTATTACTATCTTTAAACAATGAAACAAATAAACATTCATTTGAAAACTTTATTTCATTCCAAAAAATTTTTTTTTCAAACGAATCTAAATAATATAGTACTTTAGTGGGTACCTACTTGTGTTTTCCATTTTGCAAATATTCTACCCAAACAAACTTTCTTCTTTGGAATATGTAATCTGTGGCTAACCAGAGTGGTATATCTATGGGCCAACCTGAATACAACATGGCGGGTTCAATGTTTTTCATACTAATTTTAAAACGTTATAGCAACAGTTTTACATATTGGATTTCATTCAAACACTCTCTAAACTTTCCTGTCACTAATAATAACAAACTGTGCCATTTTCAACGAAACTGGTCTAGAAATTTTCGAGAAAATCGAGTACACACAAACATTTATTTTTATATTCAGAGATAAGAACCTTTGAATTTGAATATGTAATATCCGTTTTTTTTCTTTTTAATTTCACCCTACTTTATATATAGATTCATTTATTTATTAAAAATTATTGTTTTATTTTAAAAAAAAAATATATGTACATTTTTTAATAGAAATTTATGTATCAAAAATCGTGAACAAAGTTCTTCTTATTAATTATATTGTTTTATTTGTTCCAGGTAAGTCTCCGCAGCACCGCCACAGGCCTGTGTCCGTCAGGTAACATTTCCCATTAGCAGGTGTAATATTTTTTTACCATGGAACCTGCCACCTCTCGATCGAAATACCAACTCCTATCGGCCAAGGTTACGCCAGTCTATAAATTGGAAAAGACTTACTTATAAACCATAGGATATAAAGCTAGAATTTAAAGCATGATAACGAAAAATTTAAATTACCCCACTACGTGATATTTATCTGCTCAGGAAACTTCAATCTAATAAAGATCATTAGATTTAACGTCTTAATTCTGCTCTTATCTTAGCTGAATAAATTTTATTACCTCGATCGACGGAAATATAAATTATCTAAACATAAGAGTGCGATTAGGTTTTGTTTTTGTCGTTTGTCGATATTGATCAAAGTTTTTTTTTAAATTAACGATTTTAAATCGATAGTAGTGTGTTGTGGGCGTGACCGTGTGCTCGAAGTAATCACTTTTTTTACTTTAATAGAAATTAATAAAATATTTTAAAATATCAAAATTCTTTTTAGTAGAGATAATTTTAAGAAAAAAACAATAATATTAGGTGTAAATTTTGAGTTCACTTGGATTTTTTTTATATATATGTATGTTTATATACATACATTATGTATGTATATATATATATATATATATATATATATACATATATTTTATTTATAAAAATTTCCTTTTTAATTTTTTTGAAATTAGTGTGTGTATTGACACCAGAATATAATGTTCATGGTAGTACTCTTGAAATGAATTATATGTATAACAAACCATAGTAGTACTCCCTCTCTAAACTCGAAAATTTCTCAATTAGGGAGGTATTAATTTTAAAAAAAGGAATGCTATATAACTATAAAATATTATTTAAAAAAAGTAATAATACATAAATTTTAGCAACATCAAATCGATATAGATCAAACTTCTAGATATTATCTGTTCATTGGCCTTCTTCAATATTAAGTCGTGGTTCTTCAGTGCTCGATGTAAATATCATATGTATTAATAAACAATATAAAATCCTCTCTGCGGTGTGGCAAACTAGTTTTAGCACCAGTAGTACGGTTTGACCTTCTTTCACTATATACATTAATGTTTAATCACGCTAACAAATTTGAATCTATTTTCGTGCTCCGACAAATCTTGTTCGTTCATATTGTATTATTTTTTTTTATCTGCTTTACGTAATAGAAGGCAGTGCACCTGTAATAGTAATAATTACGTTAGGTCGTTGAGCTTAATTATATTACATTATGCTTCGTTTATTAAAATGGCTAATGCAACGTTTGTATAAATACTTCTCGTATTGCCATAATAATTAACATAGTTGTTCTTGTTTTATGCACATGTTTAATCTGTAAGATTATGCTTTCGCCAAATGTAGATATTTATGGATATTTGTTACTATGTCGGTACCAGGAATAAACATCTATAATTTACGGACTATGCTTTTATTGCTTTTATCAACATTCTACTCTTAGAATCCATAAATCATTTGATACTGTGTGTGCATCAGGGGCGTGCTGATACTAAAGTTTACCACCTGTTTTTTTAACGCAAAAAAATTTAAGAAAAAAAACGATATTAGTTGGATAAAGGTAGTATTTATTTTATTTTTATGTGTACGAATATTATAACGATTTTAATTGTTTCATTTTTGATTTGCTGCCAGAACGACACGTTCGTTTTTGTTCGTGAATATGGCGTTGTTGACGTCACGCCTACCAATGTCGGTGAGCGCCGCCTTACCAGCCAGTGGCGTTATCTATATCATAATAACGTTTTAGCCAGTTCGAACCGTTTCGGAAAGTGTAATTTTAGATCGTTTTTAAAATCAATAAAAATATTAAAATACATTTTTAGTGCAATTATCAGAATAAACTTTAAATGGTCCATACTTTGTGAAAATACTCTATTGCGGTTTTATTGTGGAAGCGAAGTTTGCAGTTCACAAAGGGGTGCTGATACCAACCCTGATTGTATGGCAGTGAGGCATGGAACTGGCAGAGGAAGGATGAAAGTAGACTGAACGCTGTAGAAATGAGATCTCTGAGGCGAGTATGTGGTAATGATCGTGTGAAAAGAGAGTGCTAGGTGAATGCTAGGCTGGTGTAAGCGTAATAAGTAAGATTAAGAAAGGGACGCTTAAATGGTTTGTGCATGTAGCGCCATGAACGAAGAAACGAGTGTAAGGAGAATATATGACACGAATATGAATGGAAGAAGTCGAGGATGCCCTAGGAAGACATTTCACGATCAAGTAAATCAAATGCTTGAGTCGGGCCATGTCAGAAGTAATAATAACAAGAGAGTGTATGAGACGATGTATGAATTTGAATGAAGCAAGAAGCGTGTGTGAAATTCGAGTTGTTTGGCGGTCCGTCTTATCTACCTACCTCTGCGGTGAAACGTCGTGATGGTTAGTTAGTTAGTTAGCGGTTTTATGTTTTAATCGTTTTCAATTTTTAACTTGTTGCGTGATAAAATTTGAAGATGAATTTTTTTCTGAAAAAAAATTAATAATAATAAAAGATACCCTTTTTATTGGAAATACGCAAAAATTAGTACTTGAAGTTTATTAAGTCCGGCTCAGTAGGAACAAATGGGTAATTTGTTGAAAAAAATCTTCCATCGAAAATTTTCATGTAAATATTTATATCGATTTTTTCGTTTTTACTATTTCCTTCACCATTTGTTTTTATTTTTTTATTTGCCATATTTAATTAAAAAAGTTGTAATTCCATCGAAGATGAGATCACTCTTGGATTGCGAGAAGATATACCTACATTTTATTACCGTATCGCAAAAAATATCGTGACGTTTCATACCAAAAGAATATTAAAATCAATGACTTTGAATTCAGAACGCACGACCGTGAATATCTTTAGCAAAAGCTTTTACAAATTGGTCATTTTTGATACCTTTACGTATTTATAATTGATTCTCTACCAACCCTTATTATTTTATTTAAGCTGATGTAACCGAGCTACTAAATGATATTGAAAGCTGAGTTACAATCAATATGTGATTGTCTTGAGTGTTTGTATCTGCGAAGATCCGCAAAGTGGTTTCGAGGCCTTATTGTTGTTTGTATATTTCCAGTTAACGACGATATTCCGGGTTTCCGTCCATGACTTTGTTAAGCGGAAGTCAGCCTACCGGAACGCCAAGCTACTCCATCCCGCTCTAGTTCCTTTGAGGCTCATGCTAGAACTATTCATTGAGCGACGAGTACTAGTTGAATTTTACATAATACGCAATAAGAAATTCTACGTTTTCTCCCTTGTCCCTTCTATAAAGTAGCCGAAATACGTAGTTTCACGTACGTCAATCTTGCTTTTAAACTTAGAGGTGTATTAAATTATCATTTCCTTCTGGAAAACGATTTAAGTCATACTTCACTTTACATCTAGCTTTAAATAACTTTTTGGTTACGTAAACAACCCGTGAACAAGCGACAGGTTAATAGCAAATTCAATCTTGTATTGTGTAATGATAAAGAGGTTTTATTCTTGCGCCACATTTTCGTGGAACTTTTGTTATGTTTATGTTTCATGAGTCGGCGATCCTCGGTTCAGTATTGTTATTGGAGATTTTTTCAAAGTCGATAAAAGAAGTCGCGACGTTATCGCGAGCTCGCATTAAAATCGCCTGCAAACCAGGGCTCCATCAGTGGTCACGATCACGATCGACTCGAGAACTAAATACCAAAACTAGTTTTTTTCATTAAATAAATAACAACGTAAATCCTTCACCTCTCGGCCGGACCGATTCATTCGAACAATTATTCGATTGTGTTAGCATTGCGACCGGCTTCAGCTGACGGTTTTATAGATCACTCACGTGTTTCATTCCCTGGAACTTAGGAACGTTTAAAACTAACGCTTGCTATATAACTACAGATGAATAGTTTAATTTATTTTAATGGAATCACAATTATTACGATTTTCAGAGATGCCTTTCAAGGGGCACATCCCAATTACATGGGATCTTTAAGGTTTCACAGCCTTGCCTCGAGTTATACATTTCGATTTCAACAATTTTATTTACTTCCCTTCCCTCAAAGTTCCCCTAGGTACTTGATTTTATTACGAACCTATCGTGACGAACGGGTTCCTTTGACGTTAATAATGTTACATTATTTGTAGTCAAACCTATTAATCGATAATGTCTGAATTAATGTTCAATGTTGCCATGACTGTCTGGTATCCAGATGCTCCCTACTATAAAAAACTCGCGTATCTAATAAATTCGGTGTTCTCCGAAATGGTAATGCTCAGTGTGTGTAATTAATGGCTCCAATTTGGCAGTTCGTACCTATATTTCAGGCACAGGTGGTCGCTCCAAGGCCTAAACAATCAATAGCTAGTGAAACACAATGTTTTATTCCGCTTGCGAGGATCTTTCATAACATACCCGTCTTAATAAATTTAGTAGTATGCGAGTACATAAAATTTGATTTAAATGTATGTATCTCATTATAGTGGTTACTAGTTACGTAGTTAAAGAGACTTATCTCATTTTTGAAAAAATCGCTTAATTAGGTCGCCGTTTCTTGTAGGTATATTCTTATCATCTTGGGGTTAGTTAGACCTTACTGTCGGAAACAAAAAGGCACATATTATTTTTTTTATTTATTTCTCGTTTCAAATGCAATTTACACTTCAACTTTATAACAATGATACTTGGGTAATTTCTTACGACAATTTATTACGTAATTGTTGCGAAGTGTCAGTTTGTGAACACTTTTCAAAGATAAGAATATATATACGTAGTTTTTTTTTCATTTGACTACAAAAAAACTTTAGACAGCATACTCGACTTTAATTTATTATCAGATTTTCTTATAAGGAGGAACGGGCAGCGCTGACTGTTTCATACGTAACTTAATTTTGGATTTCTGGTCAAAATACCCATCCAAATTGAATGATATATATATATTTTTTTTAATTAAAGGTTTGATGAATATCTAGTACGGATGAGAAGTATTTTATTTATTTTTGTTTTAAATTATGAAGTATATGCCATGAAAAAAAATCATTTTTCTTAATTTTAGAGGTAATTTATAAAATTATTTTAGGGTTTATTGTATTTAAAAAAATATATATATTTTAGATGTAAATATGATTGCATACATAAAAATATAAAAACAAAGCATTTAAAAAAAACGTTCTTTCGGGTCGATATTTTAAATTTGTATTCCAACGTGAATTATCCGTTTTTAATTGAATTTAAAGTCCACCATAATGCTAATTTTGATATTTAAATAAAATACATATTTTACATTCATTATATTTTCAGAGTAGACGGGGTAAAACTTTTTTTTTTCATCGCCGTTATTTCTCAAATAATTGTAAAAAGTGCCTCTAAAAAACAATTTCTTTTATGGTTTATATGCCATAATGTAAAACTAAAATAAATAAATTACTTCTAATCATACATATTTGCTATAATTTTTGATGAAAAAAAAAGATCATTAGGTTTAGTTGAGTATTTTGGCCTTAAATCCAAAATTAAGTTTTGTATGAAACAGGCCGCGCAGCCGTTCCTCTTAATCATAATTGATCGTCATGAAAATCTATAAAAATAATAAATAATTACACTTTTAGATAGCATGTAGTGGACAAGCACGAAACCTTTTCGGGCTCATCAAAAATGCTTTGAGCAATCTTGGCGTAGCATAACTGGTCCATGAACGTTTATTATTATATTTACCTTACCATTCGGAAGATTCCGCATTTATTCTCGATTCGCCATACATTGTACATTAACTCATACATTGTCAATAATTTGTTCGTTTTTCCGCCAGCATTTTTACCGAGAGGAATTTATAGTTTATAGCCTACGTACAGCCATTGGTTTCGACCTTGGACTGACGATCATAAACAAAGATGTGAGCAGATTTTATAGACTCTGTAATGTAGAGGAAGCAAATGTTAGATTAAAGGAGATGTGATGAGGGGATTCGACTGCATTGTCTACAGAAAATATATACTTTCCTTAATATTTTCTCTTAATTGACATTATTACTAATTTATTGCTGTTTGATTGTCTAAGTATGTATATTCAGTCTTGTATATCATTTTTCCCTTCGGCATCAGTGCCCTTCACTATCACACCCAAACAAAAAAATAAATAAAAAGTCGGATGTAAATCCGAGACACTGTTTAAGTTTGCAATTGAGTTCGGGTAGAACTTTGTAAACATCATAAAAATAGCTGCCAATAATGTGAGATTAAAAATGGAAAATAGTATTCACAAATCTTGAATTTGAGATATGATATCGATGAAGATGACGCAAATTGAACTTGTCTCATTAGCTAAGTCGGTTGAGCGTGGCCCCGGATAGGCAGAGGACCTGGGTTCGAGTCCCAGATGCGACTGAAATATTTTTAGTTTCTGTCCTTTTGTCCGGTTTCATCTTTCATTTAGGTTTGTTAATATTATTTTCTTCAATGATTAAATATTACAATGAGGTTTTTAAATCTCAATAAAAATAATTAATAATTAAGTTCAAATTGATTGTTCTAAATATTTAAAAAAAAAATTAACAAAATAATAAGAAATGAAAATTGTTTCATATTTTATAATGAAACTGCAATTTTATTAGTTGTCCTTAATTTGATCAGACAGGCTGATGTATTTTTCCTGTTAATCTTGAGATTGAACAACAGCAAAATCGTAGTTTTAAGATAAACGATTGCTCCTGCCTTTGTTTATTATTTTTTCCACGTATAGTTGAGTTATTGCATTATTGGAAGCAGTTCTTTATAGCTCGCTGTGCTTCTCATTTAATACTGCACTCATAGTCCAAGCGTAATTGATATCAGTGGCATCGCGATATATTCAGAGTTCCCGAGCAATATATGTTTTGTTACTTGTTTTCTTGGTTACTAATTACTACCTGCTTAGACCTGGTAATTTAGCCATTATTTCTTTGACAGTCTTCTCCGTTTTCTCAGAATCCCCCAGCGGAGGTCATGTAGGTTTCGAAGCCCCGAGGTGCAAAGTCTTCGTATACTACTTTCCATCAATATTCCACTGTATTCTGAATACTGAATATCATTTTGATATTCTTGTATTTTTGTGTAACGTCAAGTGTGGTGTGAGATATGATTTACAAGTTTCTTCTTTTTATATCTAGAATACGTTTTACCAATTTTTCATCCTTTCTTTCCGGGACTGATGAATTAGTTATCTACTAATCTTTATGATATTTTGAGGAAGGCCGCTATAGTTTCTCAATTTTTTCATTTTTTATAATTTTGTAAGTCGAGCCCTCTTTTACTATCTGTTCCCCCCCGCCACTGTTAGCTATTATTATCTGCTTGATATTCCAATGCACGTAATACACAAAGTCAGGGTTATTCTAGATCCTTTATCTGATCGGGGGAACAGAACTCTATTCATTCCACTTTATCAGATCCAAATCGTCACGTACGTAGTCAATAAATTGGGAGTAGCTATGGACTTATAGACTCGTGTACTTTGCTTTTTCATCCGTGAACCAGTTTTTCAAGTGACATTCGTTTTCGCTAAGTGCTCCTTTGTTGATCCGGCCGTGCGGCTTTGCCTTAGCCAGATTTTCAAAAGCTCGAAAGTTTTGCTGTATGAACACTATCTCAGCAAATTAAATCATTTTGTGAAAGGATTAGGTTTAATTCTGTCCTATAGATTCAGATGAGAAATGAGATCTTTGAGACGAATGTGTGGTAAAATCATGTATGATCGTGTGAAAAATATTGAAATTCGTAAAGAATGCAAGGCTGATGTAAGCGTAATGAGTAAGATTAAGAAAGGGACGCTTAGATGGTTTGGGCATGCGGAGCGAATGAACGAAGAAAGGAGTGTAAGAAGAATGTATGACGCGAATGTTAATGGAAGAAGAAGCCGGGGACGTCCGAGGAAGACATGGCACGATCAAGTGAATCTAATACTTGAGTCGGGCCATGTCAGAAGTCGGAATAATAGAAGAGAATGTATGAGACGATGTATGAATGTGAATGAAGCAAGAAGTGTATGCCAAGATCGAGTTGTTTGGCGGTCCGTCCTCTCTGCCTACCCCTGCGGGGAAACGGCGTGATGGTTAGTTAGTTAGTTAGATTCAGATTAGATGGTTTGGTCATGTAGAGCGAAGGCACGAAGAAGGGATAGTTAGATTCAATTAATATCTTTACTCTCCATAGAAGCCAGAACAGCATCACTATGTGGGAACCTTCGGATATACGATATAGTATTGTCTCTTAAATCGAAATACTTGTACGTTTTCTTTTAATAATTCACAAATGTTGACCCTTCTTTCATATTTACAAATATATTTTATCCCTTTCAGTCAACTTCATCCGCATAAGTTCGTTAAAATGTGTAATGATAAAGAGGTGCCATTAAAAAAAATAACTAAAAATTGCCACTCCTACCGGTCTTATACTTACACTTTTCTTTTACAAACGCCACACAACTCGTGTGTCATTTTTATGTTGGTACTGAATAATAATATATCGGTAAACAAATATTTAATTAAAGCTTATTCTCACCGCATTAGTTCGTTGTACCGTATTGTTTTTTTTTCTTCTTTGCTAATAAGCGCACTTGAGGTGAACCTTTACAAAACCGCGCTATAGAAATTTACTCTTATTATTATTATTATAAATCACTATGATGAAACTGGTTGGCTTTAGTTATGCTTTGTTGATTATACTATTATTTTTTACTATATATATATATTTAATTCTTTCTTTTAGTGGTAATATATATAAATGACCGATAACTTTGACAGAATTTCCAATTATTTTAATTCGTGCAAATAGAATCTTGTGGATGTATTTTTGTTCGTATAATAAATAGGTAGGTAACATATACCCACAGTGCAATTATAGAATGTTGCAATTATAGTGTCATTAAGAGATTTATGATAAAGAAATGCAGTGTAATTTAACCTGACTTATAAAAAATGGATTATGGAACAATTAGCTTTTGGTGAATTAAAGTTTTCTCGAAAATTTTCACGCTTGTATAAATATAAATTTGTAATGAATGCGCGTGTAAATCAGTTATTAATAGGTTTAGCACTCTTCTAGTTGTAATGATTATTATTTAATTGGACATTTTTTGTTAACTATGCATAAATCTAACTAGCTATCGTGGATCGAACCGCTGAATACTTCGAATATCTTCAACGCTTAGATTCCGGTATTATTTAGGTGATTATACCAATGTGATTTTGAACTTGTGGTCCTGTTCATGCTTCCTCCAATGTTTCGCATTAACTAAAAGCTTTAAAGTTTAAATTTTACATAATTCCTTCTGCATATATTTTTAATTCCTCGTTTTCTGCTTGTTCTGTGATGTTGTTCTTCAAGCTACTGCCACCGCCTGAGGTGCATTGAAGTCACTAGTCATTATTGTCAATAATAGCTAATTCTCTTATGTCACCCACACACACGCAATACGGCGTGTACGTATTGCGGGTGAGCCACACACTCGTGCGCATAACGGGTATGTCACGCCCGTTCCGTGTGCTTTTCTGCTAACGACCGGATGGCAAAAAACTACACGTTAATGATGGCTTCAGCACAGGTACTCGCCTCTGATTGCATGTCGGCTCTGTGTCGGCTCCGTCGTCGCATGCGGAATGTCAATTCAATATCGTCCTCGGGACAATCGGCTATTTCTATTATTTGATTATTACAATAAAATTTATAGTAAACGCAGCTTGATCCGATGATTGGTTAATGCACTCGATGTACGTAATCTGTTATATAGATAACAATACATTTATTGTACACACGAATGCGTTGCATTCATCCTACGTTATGCCTTTATAGGACACGCCAGAATAGCATCTTGCTTTATGAATAGAAATAGTCACCAGAGACCGATAGGAAATATTGTGGGAGGGTTAAGAGAAGTTTTAAATGAAGGGAATGTTTTTGCGGGTCTTGAATTGAGCCTAGTGAAATTGAGGCGGAAAAAGAACTCATTGTCATACTGCTAGTACATCTGTGACGCTGTTTCGCCATTCGTATATTTTTTTCGCTGCTGCATCAGTAGGCAGTGGATCAATTTTTCCAATTCTTCCAAGTAGGCCTCCATTATAATGCCTATAAAACGAACGGAATTTTGGCCGTCCTAAAACGGGAAATCCTCCTAGTTAGATAGTCAAATCATTTTTTAAACTAATGTATGTGTATATTCTGTACTAAATAAATATTTAAAATGTTTGTTTTGGCGGTGCGTAAGCAGTTTGTGAACAATGTTTTATTAATCAAACAAACCGCTCTCCTTTATTTATTTATTTTTCAAAAACAGTTACATACATCAAGACATTCTAAAAGCGATAGAAAATCCCAAAAATATAGTTTACATAATTATATAAGATATAAAAATAGAAAAAAAAGGTTACAAGTAAATAATAACATATATAGTTATAACATAATAGTTACTTCGTGTTTGAAGTTGTTGTAGGTCGTGTTGAAAATATCCACATTTCCTGCGAGGCAATTAATTATTCTAGTAAGTCTTACCAGAGGCATCACCATTGGTACGTTAGTTCTGGACCTCGGAAGAAACAGAAGCCTGTGTCTGCGGCCTCTCGTGAAATTATCAGGTAGATACAAATCCAATTTCAGCCAGAATGTCAGGTATTAATAATACACCGTGCAAGAGTTTATTAGCCATATGCAGTAATGCTATATCCCCCCTAGAACTAAGGCTGCAGATACCCCCAGCATTCCCGAGAGAACCACTAGTGGAAACAGCCATTGGTAAAAACCGAACTTTCATGTGGAGGAATCATAAGAATTTCTTTTGAATTTTGTCGTAGATGGTGTCCCCTGGCCCCCATATCCGAGATCCACTCTCGAAATGAACTTTAAACAGAGTCTATTAGGTCAGTTGAGGATTTTAAGATTCTTAAATTCAAGTCTCGGAAGTATCTACCTACTACAATTTGCACAGGGTTAGTTAGCATCTAGTGACCGCAGAAGAGTCTGCTAGGCTGGAGTCTGCTAAACCTTTATCATAGAACGTCCACTTTTTTAAACTAAATTAAACAACATCGGAAAGAATCGGTTGGTTTGCTCGTGTAAAACTTGATGAAAATACTTTTTTTACGAATACAGTGAACATAAAAATTGTAATAAATAGTATAAGAGACGACAATAAAACAGATACGTATGTACATAGTAAGAGTTTCGCGGAATCTATTCATAAATTTTATATCTGTACCGCGGTTTTTCATGATTTATTTTACAACCGCAAGTAAAACATACGTAGCCGGCCCTTTGTGGGCCTCTGCGAACCTCTCACATTATGCGCTTTTAGAATTTATGCGTTTGTTGGCATAAAAGTTGACTGCAGCTTACCCTTGCCGGGAGTCACAGCTTCTTGCAGACGGTCCTTTTACAGAATCGCATTATTCACTGCCCAACACTCCGGCGGAGAGGAAAACGTATAAAATTAAATGTTTATTCTCGGCGATCATTCATTATGTTCCGATCTGTACAAAACGTGATATTATAATATCGAAGTTTTTTTTTCAAAAATCATGACTACGACTTGGACGATGCCACTCATTGAAAATTATATTGAAAGAATATCAGTTAAAATATCTTCAACGATACTGAAAATTGAAAAAGTGACAGAAAAAAAAAATAATAATTAAAATTATTTTTTTGTTTGTTTTTAACCACTTTATTCTTTATTAATAAAGTCGTTTAAAACACAAAAAAACACAAAGTGGTTGCTTTGTTCGAAAAATTACAAAAAAAGATTAGGTTGCAACCGAGAGTTGAACTTGGGATCTCTACTCTATACGGATGTTCTACCAACTGAGCTTATTTTTTCCGATCCATCTTTAAAAGCAACATATATTAAAACATATATGGCGACATGGATAGAATTATCCACTTTTATTTACGGGATATCTTTGACTTATATTACCATTTTTTCCGTATTCCTCCGTGGTTGAGTGGTTACGAACCTCGGCTACGAATTTGGAGGTCGCGGGTTAAAATACCGGCATAGCAACTCAATTTTACTTGATTAAAATGCGTTATATCACAATTAATTCAATTATAATAATATATAGACTCACGTGCGGTACTCTCATTTTAAAACAATCTATTACTCTCTTCGCTCAACTGATGAGAAAACCCTTTAAATTTCGACCCATCATTCTAAATAATTCGCAGTAAAATGAGAACACCTGGAACGAACTGACCTTTGATTTACGGGGGCTTTCTCAAATTTCACCTTCGAGGGGATAAATTTAAGACATTCTCTCGTTTTGCACCTTAATTCATTTTCTTTCCCTGTACTATCCTTTCTTTCCCGTATTTTATATATATATATATATATATATATATATATATATATATATTTTAATCTAACCATACTTATGCGGAAAAAAACGATAGGTATATATTTGTATTGCCAGATTGGAACCTACTCTCAGTATCAAACTTGTTAAAGACCACCATTCAGAATCGAACCGATACTTGCAATGACTTTCGCCATGTTTGATTACAAGATCTGAATAGAAAAGTATTTTCCCCCACCTTCCTCTTCCATATATCCTTCTCCTCTTCACTGCCTCCGCCCTCACAACATATGGGCGGAGGCAGCGCCTCGGCTACAGACGGTTGGTAGCAGGACTTTGTGCGTAAAATTAAAAATAATTCCACTGTATATCTGAGTTTGTGAGAAATTGCCAGCAGGCAATAAGAGCCCAGTTTTAATACAGCAATCATTATTTATATTTTATTTAAGTACTTTCATATTCCGCATCTCAATCGAATTCAATATCTCAAAGATTGTGCATGATGTATTTTTTGCTTTATTTTAAAGTTCGATTGTCAGGTCGTAAGGATATCCGCTTCGCGCCGTGATTTTTATATTGGTGACATTATTATTATTGATAAAATATTAACTGTTGAATTATTTATCATTGCCAGCTATTATCATCATCGGAATAATATGCCAAACGATTGCGGTAAGTGACGATTTATTATCATTTAGATGTGGGATAGATAAGATACTACCTACGTTTAACTATAAAGCAAACAAATCTCCTTGTATCACTGACAGAATGAATAGACTTGCCTTAACCTACAATTAGACGGCTGGAGGTAAAGATCACCTGACACCCATTTTGGCACCAGCCTAGTTCAATGTCGTCCACGTTTGTTTCGAGTAATTTTGTCTGCGATAAGTAGATAAATAAATAAAACAGTCGAACAAAATATTCGGTTTTTGTAAACAAGCCAAACCTTTTATTTATTTACCGTTTAATTTTAGTTTGCGGTATGCTCAGCTCGCCTCTCGCCCCCCTCTTATTTTGGTTTCTTCCCTTTGCGTGTTAGGGCATCTCTATGTATTATTTTTTCTATGATTTGTATGCAGCAGCAAAAACTCTCTAAGGGCATCATCAAATTTGGGACCATCAGGTTTTTCTAAGGAAACACAACTTTTTTCAGCTTTAAACGTCATTTCATCATGACCGCTGACGTCCGAATGAATAGATGTGTCATAATAGTCAACTTTGTCTACCATTTAGACGGCTGGAGACAACCACGTTATAACCTAAATTTGGCACCCGGCGGATTCTCGCATTTCTCGAATATATTGACTGGCGGCGAGCGATCATTCAAAGATTTTAAGGAATAACACAATAATTATGCTTTGCTGCCCATTCAAACGTTGTAAAAATAGAAATAGTGAAGAGAATAATCAAAAATACGCATTACATTCAGCAGATAAGTGTTTTATTACTGTATTTTACTTATTCAATTATATAATACATTGAATAAGTAAAATATATTAAAAAAATAATACGGTAAGCAAATTTAAAACATTTGTAAAAGTGGTCAAACTAAATACTCCAACAAAATATTCGGTTTTTGTAAACAAGTGGAACCTTTTTTTTATTTACTATTTTACTTATTGGCTGTTGGGGATCTGTTACCACAGCTACGAGAAAAAAGGATATTTTCAATAAATTCCACATAATTGTAAAAAGGGTGAGTTGGTCATTAGCAGATTTGCTTTTCGAAGAGTAAATACTAATTCTTTGCAGTCCAATACGAGTTGCCTGGATGCTGTTGGGATGCATTTATACGCAAATCAAATGACAGTGAACCGCCTAAGCTCGCCTCCATTATTTTGGTTTATTCCCCTTCCGTGTTAGGCCATCTCCATCCATTACCTGCTCTGTGATTATGACCTGTGGAGCAAAATATTAAACAAGATGTTATATTTTACAATCTAAAGCTCGGGCAAAGCCGAGTAGTAAATAGGTAATAAAACAAGAACTATTCACATATAAAGTAGCGATTATTTTATGTTACTTTGTTTTTGCACTGTTTTATTGCAAGCATATTAATTATGTCTCCATAACAAAATATTATTTATAGAGATTTTTATTTATTTATTATTTTATGTCCTGCTACATGAGTTGTATAACTCATGGGATTGCCATGAGTTATACAACTCATTTTGGGATGATTGTTAGGTTTATTTACCTATTCGGGTAAAATGCGGTTCTCGAGAACTTGCTTAATTCGCATGAAATTATACGATCAACCTAATATTAACCCCTATTTCCTTGAATAATAATAATCGTGCATTCAATTTGTCTGTTATCAAAACCAAAGAGAATAAAAATAATGTATCAGTCTAGGACACTTGAAGTAGGTTTAAATTCTCGGTAGGTCCCATCCGTGCCATACAAACTTACTGAGACAACTTATCATGGGGATCCATCGGTTTCCGCCTAGCCATCGTTTCCGCTTGGAAATCGCGCGCGCGCGTGACTGCCGCCATCTTGGAATCTGCGATCGCCGTCGATACCGGAGAGTTGTTGTGTTGTTATTATGTAAAGAGATCGGCAAAGCTCGGCACAGCTCGGCAACGTTCGGTAAAGCTCGGCACTGCTCGGCCGTCTCCGCGGAGGTTTCATTGCCACGAGCTTAGCCGGAGAGTCAAGGCTGGTAGGAAAATCTTGGCCGTCTCGCGTCGCCGATTCTGCAATCCCCCCTTTCCTCCCCCTTCACCGCTTGCCTCCCGCCGCCTCCTGGCCTTGCACTGCTAGCTGGGCTGGTATTTTTCTTTGACTTTTGCCTGTGTATTTTGCTGTGCAGGACTGGATCTAATATAATAAGATTTTTGTTAATTTACATTAACTTACCTTGAAGTAATGGGTAATTCTTTGAAATTTCACTTCACCATAAGCGTAGTTCAAATTAGCTTCAGTATATTTTTCCATTTTACTTAGACTAAACAAGGCCTTATGAAGAAAATAAATAAATACAATGAAATGTACTGGAAAACTCCGACCCTTTAATTTTTTTCCAGAAACCGTTTCGTAGTAGTATAGTTTCAATTTGTTTTGTGTTTTTTTTTTGTATGCCTTATTGTTGTATGTATTATACGTATTTTCTTTTTTATGAATGCATCGTTTTGACCAGAATTACCTAACGTACAGTCTTCAAACTCTTCAGCTTGAGACAAATCGGTAGTAAATGGCAAAGGGCTATAGAAGCAGTTTTTCTCAATTTCTTCCATAAAAATGGTTGTAAATGGTATATTCTTTAATGTGGCAAAATGATAGAGTTGCATTTTTAATATGTAATATGTAATATTATTAATATTGAAATTTCAGCTCTATCTTTTTGCAATATTAAATAAAATCCCATTTGGAACGTTTTTATATCGAGGTATAAGGCCCTCGACTACGAATCCGTAGGTCGCGGGTCAAATCCCGGCGTGCGCAAGTAAATTTTATTTAATTATTTTTTGCTGTTTCACAAATAATTCAATAAAAATAATAAATAGTATATTTGCGCATTTTCCAGGGTGGTAGATACTCTAAGTATCGCCCCTGTGAAAGACCACCATTCAGAATTGAAACATTGCTAGAAATTACTGGCCGTGTTTTGTGATCAGATCTGAATAGCCATGTACTTCTCCACCTTCCTCTTCCCTATTACCTTCCCCTTTCCACTACCTTCAGCCTCACAACATATTCACTAGCTCCAGATGGTTGGGAGCAGTTGGGATTCTTATGCGGTATTCACATTAAAATAATTTTTTGCCATATCACTACCGAAATACGAAACTCTTTTTGGTGTATAAATAACATCGCGTGTCACTTTTCTCCTGATATTGTTTCAAATTCATTAATTACGCTCAAGTTCCTATTACACGTGTGTTTTTTTGTTTTATCTCATTTCAATTAATTGACACCTACACTAGTATACAGGTACGAGCAAACGATCTCGTATTCCAAGTAGGTTATGTTTTGGTATAAAATAAATGTTTTAGTTATCCAATTGATTTCGATTCCACCCCTGTGTCAGGTCTTCTCTCTCTAACCTCTAACTATTCCAGCCACCCTCCCCCCCCGTTGCTGGGAGAAGGAATCTACCATTGTTCATATCGCTAATACTCCGGTTCTCCCGACTGCCACCAGATTTGTACTGTACGGTTGGTGTTACACCAAGATCACCAGACTCCGTGAACCAGCTCTTGAGGCGTCCCATTGTCTCGCTAATTTGATAGATTTACGAAGACATATATGTGCCTCCCTTATAGCCTTAATTAATTATATAATTCCAATTATCGAGTAATTTTTTATCTCAATACACAACTTCTATCAACTGTCGGGAGCCAGTTGGTTGCCTAATTGGGGTATACAGAGTAATCAAACTTAATATATGTACTTAGTAATAAACCTAGCTCCTGAATAAATGAGGGTTCCTCTATCTGTTAACAGAAATGCCGAATTTTGTTACTAGATTGCATTGAGATATATTACTTAGATGACTTTAGTTGTGATTAGTAACCAGTTGCTCTGTCAGGATTTTCAAACCTTCTTCTCCCTTTAATCCTTCCTCAATTTCCTTCAGCGTCGCAGTATTCATCAATTTGGGAAGGACTTTGTTCCACTGGCTCCAGGCAGTTAACATGTTTTAATAATATAGTCTTATATTCTGTTTTATTTCCTATTCTGATAAAATTGTATTTAAATAATACATACCTAGTCAAAGACATTGTATGAACAAACATAAAACGTTTGCTTGTAATATTTCTTAAAATATGCAAGCATGAAATGTTTCAGGGGAACGTATTTTAAATTGTAAAATATTTTCACTAACGAATTAACGTTGTTGTTTTAGAAGATATAATAAAGTAGTGATTTTTTATAATTTCTTCAAAATATTGGTATTCACTTTATGACGTAATTTTTAATAATTTATATTAGTAATTTT
The DNA here is from genome assembly GCA_022606495.2 of Halesus radiatus. Classification (NCBI taxonomy): domain Eukaryota; kingdom Metazoa; phylum Arthropoda; class Insecta; order Trichoptera; family Limnephilidae; genus Halesus; species Halesus radiatus. Next base: position 80,362 of record JAHDVE020004839.1, on the reverse strand, counting down.
TAATTAATTTATTAATGATTTTTTGATTGATGACATGGTTTTTTGATGCATGGTCACAAAAAATACAACCATATTATTATTTACATATACAAGCATTTGCTTTTGGAGAACACAAGTTTCTCTGTGATAGCTTAGTAGTTAGACCAGTCGCGTAAATAACCTTTTATGTAATGATTATTTAATTTGATAATTACCCAATGTTGTTTAAATGTTCAATTAGTCTAATTTTATTGATGATGATTACCCTACGTGTACGGTGTCAGCAGTACCAAGTAAATCTACTTTTTATGTTTTTGTTTTCATCTGACGTTTTCATATATTATATTGTTGTGTATATTGAATGATCTGTCCTGTTGCGAAACGTGATTAATCGATCAATTTAATATTTGTATTGTTTCTTTTCGTTTACCTTGATCATCAAAACGTCAATGCACACACAGAGTCATTCATCGCATCCAACCTATTTCTGTCATTATAAATTATTCTTATTTAATTAGTGACGCACAGTTTTAGAGGCAGCATCACGCATTACTTGACAGTACCTATTTAAATGAATTATAATTAGTATGTAACCGAATAATTATTTCAACAACTAGAATATTAAGTAATAAAGGTATGTTGACAGCTACATATAATGATGAATTAAACGTTTGTTTAAAAAATCTTTTGTTGAATTCCTACGCTTCAAAGTGCACTTAAAAATGCATTTGTCAATTTACCAATCAGGCTTGATTAATTGAAAATCCTGCATAGTTTCCTGTCAGCAATTTTTCGCAGGCTTTGTTTCAAGAGTCATTAAATCCTTTAACGTATTAAACAAATTAACGTCTAATCCTTGCGTAGGTATTAATTATTTTCCTGCATTCGATTGTGGGTGCTTAGTGTTCATGCATAAATTAATTTTCATCGTGAGCACGTTACATAATGTCATGTCGTCGATTATTCTATTCATTTTATTCAGTTCTTGTTATAGTTTATGACTCTTATCCACGTGGAATATACACCCACAACATTAGATTTTTAGACAATAAACATTATGCAAACTTACAATAATGTCATGCATTAACCTTCATCAAGCACAGTAATTAGATGTGAACGATTGCAGCAGATTTATATTGGGTAATTGAAAAGTTTAAACTAAAATACAGTAATTCAATCTACTCGTAAAACAATGCATTGAAGCTGTTTATAAAGCTTTTAATAGAAATAATTATTTTAAAATGTTAAATGTCTTAAAAAAAATACTTTGAAGGTTTTTCTTTGAAATACCTAAAATACATTTTCAAAAAAAGAGTAGTATTGTTTAATTTTTTTTCATAAACACCAAATTTAATGTTTTTTTTAAATGGGGATTACAAAACTTTGGTTAAGATTATGGAAAAACGTACCCAAAAAGGATTGCAATTATTTTTCTCCCCTTTTAAAACTTATAAGCAAAAGTAATATTTATGATTTGATTTTGATAAATGCTCTATGTAAATTTTAAAAATGCGTAGCAAATATTTTTCTATAATTTCTTCAAAAGATTGGTATTCACTTTGTGGCGTCATTATTAATAAATGAATTAAAAATTACTTGGTAATCACCATTTTATTAATATATACACTTTATCAACATGTTTCGAAAGAAACGCTTTCCTCATCAGGAATATACAGAATACTGTATTTAATTGATTTATTAATATTTTTCTCTTTAAAAACATTAGTTTTGATAATTTAACCGCATCTCTTTATATGGTATATAAGTAATGTGTAATGATAGCCTGTCTAAAAAGAGAAAATAAATGTAAAAAAAGAATAGATGTAATATAAGAATAGGAAGTAATATTTGGACAGCGCCCTTGAGGTGATTTTTCACTAAAACGGCGCTTTAAAAATTATCCGATTATTATTAATATTATGTTTATCGTATTACGTAATAATATTATGATTATTTCAAATTAACAAATAATCCCTCACCGACGTCCCTCTCCCCCTTAATAATACATCGCAGGTACCTAATGTTAATCGATAAAATATAAATATTTCAATAAAATGACACCACAAAGTGAATCTAAATTTATTGAAGAACTATAGATATTTATAATGTATTCCAAAATGGTTGCACTCGCGAAACCAAGATGGTTTGTTGAGAAATCATATCTCAGTATATTCACTTCACGGCTGTTACATAATTAGTTCAAGTCAAAAACCCGACACCGCATTACATTTTTTTTCAATCTTACGTAATAAAAGCTGACGCGGATCTCGATTCGTTGCTCAACGCCGGCTTTATAATCCTATCCGATAATAATTATAGACCTCTACTCTCAGCGGAGGCATTCGAGCGGATTTTATTCGTATAGACTCGGCACACATAATATTTTTATGGTCCTGCCGCTGAGAACTCCGTCGTAACTTCTCTTTCTGATAGTAACGTCATCTTTTGAGATAGAGGGAGAGGTTTCAACGAATCTGATGTATGCCTATGATGTTATTATCTATTGCAATCACTTTTTTAGTGTAATTTGACTTACTCAGACGGCATTGGGCGTGTTAGTATGTTTGATCTGATTTCTTCACTTTTCATTGAAGTAAGTACACAATTAATATACGCACATTAGCGGCGTAGCGTCGCAATCCGTAGAAAAAAATGCACAATGTGACTCGATTCTAATTTATTTTTAAAATAATAAATGTTAATGTGATAATATCTTGACTAAAATAAAACAACAGTCTGATGGCGTGCAGCGCCAAAAACTCTACATCGGTCAACTCTATTTATTGGTAAATCTATTCCAAAAACAGTTTACCCCGCCTGTCTCACTGGGGGACCCCGTGTTAAGACAGGCTAGTTTACAAATATTTTTATTATTAACTTATTCGATAACGTTTGTATAATCATCATAGTTATTTAAGAGAGTTAATGACGATTATTGGTAGCAATCGGGATACATAAAAGTTATTGGAAATATAGAATAACTTGGAAGTACGTAAGGTTTAACTTGGGTGAGTTCACAATGTTATGGCGTTATGAGTTTGGACTTTTCTGTATTTTCTAGACCAACACTACTATTTTAACTTACAAAGTCATTTCGATGATGACCTATGGAGCTTTGAAATGTCCATGTTACTTTCAAAACTAGGACAGGATGAAATTTGGTTTGTTCCATTTATCCCAATTTAAAATTTAAAACATATTTCGAATTAATAGTTTTGAAATCCGTCGAAGACAGGTTCCTATTAACTTATTACCAGCTCATTCGTGTTTTAATCACATCTTTGTTTTTGTACAATTGACGCTCCTGGGCAGGTCTCGCCCCTTGGCCATCGCTACGCCACCGATGCGAAACAATGATTTTATCTACTACCTGCTGTCAATGGTCGATCGTGCTTAAAAAAAACAATTATCCGTCCTAGCGATGAATTCAACGAGTCTTTCTATCTAATAACTCATTTATTAGCAGCGTTTTTTCTCCGAATCGATTCAAACTAATGATGTGATTTCCTTTTCATTATCAACTTCCAACAACTCTTAGAGTTCTCTTTTGTACGGCGGTAATTCCACGCTTGAAAAGCTTTTCTCATTTACTTACAGATCTTCTACATGGTTAGTTTTCGTTAAGTAATGGAATATAATCTGAAAAACCCCGCAGCACGCGTCTGCCGGCTCTTTTCAAGGCCAAACTAACTCCAATTATTGTTGGTTGCTTTTATTTTATTGCTAAGCAATTATTCTCATTAAATAAGGTTTACTAACCTGGCTTTATTGTGTACCTATTCTTATACGTGTTTTCATTTATAGACTTAAACCTTACTAGGTAGTTTTCTTGTTCAATCAAGTGTACCTTCGCAACTACGTACATATAATAAGTTTTTTGAAGAAAATTTCTTCTGTAAGGGTTTCACTTTGTGATGTCATTATTTTAATCAAAAGAATAAATAACTTAGTTTACATCGCTTTATTTATATACAATCAACATGTTTCATGAACAATGTTCACATCATCATTTTTAAGTTTAGTATACAACTAATCCTGATGATGTGAACATTGTTCATGAAACATGTTGATTGTATATAAATGAAGTGATGTAAACTAAGTTATTTATTCTTTTGATTAATATAATAAGTACTAATAAAATTTTGACTAAAAAAAAATTCTCTGACCGGGTTGGATTTTTTTCCCTTGTTCATTACTGCCACCATCTAAATATAATGTTAGTATAATAATAGCATGCTGAAATTTTTACATATCGTATTTCGTGTATGGAGAATATCTGGTAATCTTAAATGAAAGATTGTACTCACTGTATTGTTAAAATAAAGGAATAACGAATATACACTAGAAATGCCTTTCACGTAGATTTAAATGGACTTTGACTTAATACCTTTTAGTTCTAGCTCATTTAGTACGTGCTCTGTTTCTCTTACACTTTGACATCGTACGAGTATATCGCTATCCCATTTGAATATCATAATGATTGAATGCGCCAAGGTTCCTCGATCAGCCCGAGTTTGTAAGGCTTGGACTTATGGATGGATTGAGTTCGTTCGAGAAGCTCTCGACGCGGTTGGGTTACTGTTGCTTGTTAGATTAAAAATGCTAATGTTTAACACTGATATTATATTTGTGATGAATAATACAGTAGTCTAGCAAACTCATTCTGAGTTGAACTAAAAATAGGTAAACATGAAGAATAACATCAAAAGATGAAAAATACTAATAATGAAATAATTACATTATTATTGAAACGGAACAATGATTTTGAAACACAGTTCTGTATTTGAAATTTAATGTCCAATTAATCGGTCAGACTTTTTTTTATCACGAAACACGCCATGATTAAAATACAATACTATTCTGTAGACGCAATTTACGACGCAGAAGAGAACACTTATATTTTATTATTATTTCTAATGGAGAATCGGTGATTTTATCAATTCCGTCAACGATTTTTTTAAACGTCCTGTTAATAGCTTTGTCGAGTCAATTTGGATTACTTTAATTAGCAACTTAACGCATGATAAAAGACAATCAGAAGGAATAAACGCAACTCGTTTCGAATAATCAAGACGTTCCGGCAAGCCGTCTGTACAGAACCAGAATGCCGAGAAGTAATCGCAATCTTTAATCAACGAGTCAGTACAAGGTCTTGGGTAATTAAATCTTCATGAGACCCCGTGAGACATTGTCTTTATTAAATGCACTTTAATAAGATCTTAAATAGGTAATTCACTGCCGTTGCAGCTTTTGCACTTGCTTATTGTCTCAAAAACCTGACATTTTTTCCGCTAGATTTCTTAGCAAGATAAGAATAATACAAAAAAAAATCCTAAGTTATGTTTGTTTTTAAGTTGCTGGCTACCCAGTACCCACGCACGACTCGGGACTTCCATTATTTCAATTAATTATACTATAAAAACTACGAATCTGATTCCTCTCGTTGGTTAACATGTCCGAAGAGCTTAAGTTGTTTTGAAGAAGACATAAAAACAAATCAATTTTGTGTCTACGAGTGTTTTTGTGAGTTTTTCGAGTGTCTATTATTCTATGAGAAACAGAACTTCAACAACAAGAGCGTTCATATTTTCCGTAATTCATTTAACTTCGTCGAATTTTCTTTTCGTTATACACATATGGACATTATTTTTATTACATCGTGTAATTGATTATAGATAGGTTTGCATTGTTTTTTTATTCGAAGTATGGATAGTACATGTTATGTACTTAAATACATACTTTCAAATTCCATTCTTCTAGATTAGCAGACCTAATCCAAAGATGCGTTGTATTTTTATTCACATGCAACACTTTCCCACGTTTTCTTAGTAACCCATTATTCTCGCCTACAACTAATTTCGTGCTAACACACTATATACTCGTGTATTGGATTCTTACAAGTTTTATTAAAAAATCTTGAAAGTAATTTTTTATAACAACGATTACCGTCCGTGGAGTGTCAATGACCTATTATATTTAGTTCGCAATACCCAAGTTCAAGGTCAAATATTTTGATTTTTTCGATGATGACATAATAAATACGCACATGTAAAAGGTGGTTCAATGAATCGATTCGTACGTGGAACGTGCATACATACCGAAAATGTCGAAATATGTCGTCAGATCTATTTATGTGTACCTTTTTTTCGATTTTCCAGAACAATTTTTTTGTTGGTATTTTTTAGCCTCTGCTTTTTTGTATAAAGAATATGAGACGTAGAAAAGGGTAGTTTTCCCTGAAAGAGTAATTCTCCAAACTGAGGTATTAATTTTTTGAAATCTTGGTAGGACCTGTCCCCTGTAAGTGGTACCGGTGCTTGATAAAATTAAAATTGATTTCTTCAAAGGATGTGTAGTCACTTTGTGGAGTCATATTTAGTAAATTAATAACAATTGCTATGTTTAAACTAAACTAATACATTGGTTTACCTTGTTCTACCGGTATTTTAATGGAAGATGCTCCGAGGAACTAGCGTCATTGATCCCTTCGGCACCGGTGCATACTCGGGAAACACGCCAAACGCGCGCCCAACATTTGCACACGGTTGACATTTGTCACATGAGAACGGGTCGCTTCTACGACTCGTTCTTGTGTTCAACAACTCGGCTGTGGAATGATCTGCCGGCCTCTGTGTTTCCTCCATCCTATAACATGGGTCTCTTCAAGACCCAAGTTCACTCCTTCCTATCCTCTAAAAGATCCTCCACACAGCATCCCCAAAGATGATATAGGCCTTGAGGGAAATTATTTCCTCCTTGGTCTCCTGTGTGGAGTTACTGTAAAAAAAAAATTGGTTTAAACAACGCAATTGTTATTAGTTTATTAAAATTGATTTGATTGAGACTTGATAAAAAAAAGTTACAAGCATAATATATTTATTTGAATGTAGTACCTACGTAGTCACCTATCTACGTGTTTATTTATATGTACCTATTTACGATTTTTTTTTTCTTATTTACGGATCCATTGTCCATTTACACAGAATACATAATACCAAATGAAATATACAAGAGGTACAGATTAAGAACAACACATACGAGTACATATGTAATACATAAATGAAGCAATGAAAAAATATACTTCTGAGAGAACATTCAAGTCAAAGCCTGAACAAGGTTTTGGTAGAATCCATGATATTAGATATTTTAAATGGTAATCTTCGATAAATTAATTAAATATTTTTACTTTGTACTCACCACTTTATTAATACACACAGATGTTTCAAAAGCGATGCATACTTCACCAGGAATATTAATAATAAATGTTTTAAGTCGTTTATTAATAGTGACGCCACAAAGTGAATCTTTTGGAAAAAATATTATTTGAAGAAATGATAATCTTGGAGTTCCAATTTCGTAAAGCCTGGCAAAAATCATTTGGACTGGTACCAAAATTAGAAGGAACGCATATGAACGACATTTAACATACCCTTTAAACGTTTTTTTTATAAATTGCTGCTCAATTATTATGCTCAAGTATTAAAATATCTACACGGATAATTCGAATTTTATCCATTGGTTATGTTAATTAATTGATTTCAACTCATTGTAGAACATTCATAGGCTGACGGGCGTTTTCCACAAACTACTTGGGCGGGACATTCGTTGCAAACATATTTACTCGTCGCGCTGCTAATTTTCGTTTTTATTATAATAACGTAGTAGTTCCAATTAAATGCCTCCCAGTACAAAAACCTACATAATATTATTATGGGCCTGGCACCCGAGGAAACGACTTGTCGTGTTGCGTCCTTATCTGCGTCGGGATCTCGCAGCTTACGGCTAATGATAGCTTGGCATTTGGTACCTACATTTTACTTACTGATGGAGTGCAGTCCGTAAAAGTTGAAAAGCTGTGCGCGCTCCTAGAAAAAAATGTATGAAAAGTCGTTTCATTGTGAAAATCGTTTTTTTCTTCATTATAGTTATTAGTATTGTTATCGGCTATAGTGGTACCCGGTACCTGGTACCTGCATTCGTTCATTCAGTTGTCTGACAATTTCGTTCTATGCGCGAATAAAGGTCTATTCACATCTACCCGCCCTCGCAGTGCAGAACAGTACAGCACAGACACGGCACAGACGCGAATACGCCTGAACTTTCAACTGACCGTTAGAGTCCGCCACAACATGTTTGAGGATTGTATAATCCTATTCCCATGTTTATTATTATTTTATAATCTATTTTCCCTGACCAATTCATTCCATTTATCGTTATCCATCTTCTCGGTTTTAACAATATCTGCGTCTAATGACGCCAACTAACGAAGGTGGCGTCAGTAGACACCTTATACACGTTTCACTTGCGTGCGCTGTAATATGAATGTGTTTATCAATAATGTAGGCAACTAATGTTATCGTGTCTGTACTGTACTGTACTGTTCTGCACATCGCGGTGCTGATAGATGTGAATAGACCTTAAAACGTTTTCTTTTTCATCACTTAAGCCTCGTTCACACAGAGCGATTTCTCGCAAAAAAAATGGTTCGCGACTGGATAATAAAACACATAATTAAATCAAATTAATGTTAGTTGTTGTTGATGTCAGTCGATGCTACAGCAGCGCTACATAGTGACAAAGACATGCGACAGCAGCCGAAAATCGGCAACTAGGTCACATGACCGCCGGTCACGTGACCGCCGAAATCGCACGTTTTTCTGGATTAGAATTGAACATGTTTTAATTGAATCGCGCGAATGTTTAAAAACTGCGAATTGAGTTACTCGCAGCGAACACCTAGTCACACGAAGCAATTCAAATAGCAGCGTTAAAATCGTTCTGTGTTATCGAGGCTTTAGGCCAGGCGTGCACGAACGACCGCGACAATTGGGAGACTATTTCAATATCCATTGCGGTAACGTATTTTAGCTTTATTTTTTATTTAAGTACCTAACCGTTTGTTTGCTCGAAATAAAAATCGTAAGCTGTACACAAATCATTTTGTAATCTTGCTCTTTAGGGTGCGTATTGGATTGCAAATGATGTCGTATTGCGCAATTTTTTTCTACTACCCTGGATAATCCCTGAAATTTTTTTCCATACTTAGGTACTATCAAATATTTCTTTAGAATCATCACCTGAAAATCCACAATTTACTCTTGATTACGGAGGAATGGACGCCACTGTTAAGTCTTACCCACGCTGTGAGCATACAGGTGAGACAGGCTTAGTCTACAATGTTTACGTAGGACGTCCCACTAAGTATGTTGGAGATAACAACATAATGCGGGTTAGCCAGAATGTTTCCATCATTCGGAGCACACAGAACAGTTCACCGATAAAATACAAGTAGCTTAGAAAACCATATAACAGATTTCAGGTTAGAAACTAGAGGCCGGACATCGCATTTAGCTGAAGGAAAATAAATACATGGATTCCGCTGTGCTGTGATTGTTATTGTTGGGAGATGGGAGAAGGCATTCAATAATAACTAATAGCGTTTCCTCAAGACAAATGGTTTGAGAATTAGCAGTATGAAGATGAATCAAGTAATTTGGAGGTCTGCAGTGCATCAATAGTAATGGGAGTTTAGTTAATCTCAACTCTCTGGAACTATTGGAACTATGGGATCCCCATTAGGGAAATGTTTTAAGATTGAAGAGAAGTGGAATAGGTAGATTTGAAGGTGCGTGGCTAATCAGAACTGGACAATACTGAAGCAACTTGCAACGTTTCTCCTCTGATTGATGGTTTTGAGCCAAGGAGATTATCGATATGCCACGGTAATTGTGACTTTTGAGTGAACAAAAATTTTGAACATTTTTTGAAAAAGTGCTAAGATTGAAAAAAAAATACGACGTTACTGACGTTGTTTAAGCCGAAAATATTTTTATTTTTTTCAAAATTTCAACTTTGTGTATGGAGATTTAAATGGGAGGTGGGATCAATCTAATCCAAGATACTTTTGCTATGCAAAATCTATCTTTTAACTATTTTAAGCCATGCCAACTTTACTATGCACTACAATGTTTAGTGGGCAGTTTGTTCAGGATTTTGCAAGTTTTCATATCGTTATTGTACCAAATAAATTACTAAAATAAAAGTAGTACTGTAGATTACGTGTTCTTTTTAGCTACTGAGGTGTCTTACATATTTTACCTTATGTAGGTACTTCATATTATAATTCTGCCCGCGTCTTGGCAAGCATTTCATCATCGTCATCATCTACAGATAAAAATCTATTTTCTTAGTTTTCAAGTCGTCTTAGGATTTATTATTACTTGCGGTCAGATAGCTTATAGTTTATTGCCTTCGTCATTAACAATGAAAAATAAATCATGATTTTCTTTATTATTTTGGCGAAGAATAATAATATTGTTACGCTGGCACACTGTTTTTTCAAAAATTTTCAATGATTGTCCATAATGCAAATAATTTAACCGGCTTAGAATCGCGAACAATATCAATATGGGAAATAGTCTCATGTATCCAGAATTTGTTGAATATTTTTATAAGATTTTTTTCTTCTGTAAAGAACTGTTAAGAGTAGGTACATTAAACAACAACAAGTTACAAAAATATCATAATTTTCTCCATACAGTTTTCCGTACAGGATTCCACCTTCTATAGCCATTGTTAGTTTTTTTATGGCACCTACATTATGCATCTTTATTGAATTCTACCTTTTCATTTGTTCATAATTTTGAATAGTTTTGCAAGTTGTATAGTTAACCTATTCAATACGATGTTTAAATGATCAATAATGAGCAGGTTGACCTTCCCCCCCCCCATAATCCGAATATCAGATAATCAAATGGGCACCGTTCAATACAATAGTGTTTAAACTGCATCCTTTACCCTGAACTTTATCTCGTTAATTTTTGCAATAATAATTGCAGCAGTTTCCGTTCTTCGTATTATTATCGTATCAGAAATGACTGGTGTCATCTCCAGTCTGAAGGTAGACGACCGTTGTAATTCCGCTTATCACGCTTTGGCAGTTTTAAAGCGCGCACTTTAAACATTTTCTATTATTTTTAAAGAAGTGGAGAATTTACATCTAGTGGCCCATATAATATAAACACTTCTTTACTTTTTCTGTTGGTGTTCGAATTGCTAGTTCCTACTAGTGGTGGGCGAAGCGGCTCGGTTTAGTGAGCCGGATCACTAAATCAGCTCTCTGTAAAGACAATCTACAAAACCGAACGAAAAAGTATCGTGTAAGAGCGTCTTAAGGACGTCTTTAGGAAGGCCAAGGGAGCGAGTGAGAGGGCATGCTGCGGGGGGACGAAAACCGTAGTTCAAACGAGCCGGATCACCGAACCGGTACACTACAAAGAGATGATTTAGTGATCCGGCTCACTAAACCGAGTCGCTTCGCCCACCACTAGTTCCTACTACTTTACTAATATAATGTATGCCTGAATAGTTGCCAACAGATTTATATTTATATGTGTTTGAACGTGTATCGACAAACCGGTTTTAACACCCAATTATCAGAAATATACATTCCGAGCCATATTAAGTTATCGGCGTTTAATGAATTGTGTAGCTTTACGAGGAATGCAAAACAAATACATTAAGCTATTATTTGCATATTTAACAAAAGCATTTAAAACATTTTTAGGAGATTCCCGACTTCTGTCGTGTGATGTGAGTGAGATCTTTAATGTCCCGTTTGACGGTATTAATCTCAACAATGTGCAGTTTTTTTAAATTTTTATTTTTGTTTTATCTCGGAGACAAGTGGTGTCAACATTGTCAACAAAACAGAACATCAAAAATTGTGTTGTGGTTTGTTATTGTTCTTTAAACACTTTTATCTTCTCTTATTAAAGAACCTTCTTTGTTTTGTCTTCAATTTTCTTATCTCTCGTGTTTGGTACACTTTGCGTTTCCTTGGCGCCTTGTATTATTTTCCTACACGATGGTGATACACGTACAAAAATATTAGTCAATTCTCACTCAGCATTGGAAAATTTTACATTACGCTTCGCAATATGCAATGCTTTTAGTTTCATTTTCAGAAAACTAGGATTTGCATGAAGTACCAGCATTTAAATTATTGAATTGTTTACGATTTATTATTAAATTTAGATCATCTTAAGGCCTCGCAATATTGTCTTGATGGAATTTTTACCTTTGGTTTGAAGTGCAGCATTGTCCAAAGATTCTGGCATGAAAATGATAACAGTCATGAAATAAGTCATGTTTTATATTTTTAGCAATTCTTTTGCCGACTTGTTTCCTCGGGCACAAAACACGTCATATGTTAACATGAATCATTCTAGAAACTAAGTAAATTCATTTCATCCTCGGACCCTAGACAATGTCAAACGAATAAGGACGGTACTCGAATGTATTCCGATGAATTCTTAATATAAGGTCATGTATAATGCATACGTTTGCACCCGAATGATCGATAAAAGTATGCTTAATGGCCGCTCTGTCTACTACTCCGGAGGTACTTGCCATATCGTAGATGCGTTGACACCCATTCATCTATATCTATACGTATCATAACTTCCATTGGTAGATCTCATTACCTATTTATATTATTGTATTTTGGTAAATATGGCCAACGAACATGTCCCAAAAATCTTACGAATATTAGAAATTTTTTTGGTGGGTGAATTTTTATAAAAATTGGATGTATCATATTATTTTGGACCGTTTTTGCGATCTTTTCAAGTGATTCATGCATTGCGTTTTTAATGTATGATAATTCGCTCTACCTACGAAGGGTACAGGTTTTATTTAATTATAGCATGAAATACAAATTTCAATGAAATCTTTAAGTACATTATTTATACGAAATTGTCATGGTTTGAAGTAGACTACTATTACTAGCGCCTTGAGGTGATTTTTCACTAAAACGGCGCTATACAAATCATCGAAATATTATTATTAGTGGTGTTTGGGGCCTCCATGGTCGAGTGGTAAGGCTCTCGACTACGAATCCGAAGGTCGCGGGTTCAAATCCCGGCGTGCGCAAGTAAATTTCATATAATTAATTTGTGCTTTCTCACAATTAATTATTTTTAAAATAATATATAGTATATTTGCGCACGTTCCAGAGTGGAAGATACTCTCAGTATTGCCCTGGTGAAAGACCACCATTCAGAATTGAAAAGTTGCTTGAAATGGCTTATAGTCGTGTTTGGTGACCAGATCTGGATAGCCAGGTATTTCCCCACCTCCCTCTTCCCCTCCTCCTTCCCCTCTACAATATATTCACCCTCACAACATTCCCCGATTGGGGATGTCGTAGTCTCACTGGCTCCAGACGGTTGGGAACTGTTGGGACTCTTGTGCGGTATTCATATAATTTTTTTTTTAAATCCCTCAAGCCAACCAGGGTTTCTAGTGAAATAAATTCTAAAATATAGTTTAAAGCATTTTTAATTAGTTTTTCCTTCTCTGGAAAGACATCCACATGAGATAAGAATTTAATTACTTTTCTACTTTTTAAATGTATATGTAATCAAGGTTCATAAAGCATCAATAAACATGCAGCATAAAGTTCAAACACTCGCAAGAATGTGAATAATTTTTCCATGACTTTAATTGTCATTTAATTATTATTGCAACATTGCTCGAGAGATTCATCCCCGTAATCTGGTTGACAGTTGGCGATAATGGTTGCTGCAATTGACCTCCCGATGTCTCTATTCATATCTTCCGTTTCATTGCAGTCGTATAAATTTTAATTGGCATCGGATACAGATAGGTGGGTACTTGTTGGTAATTGTTCAAAACAAGTTTTCACTATCGGAATTTTATTTACTTTCACTATCGACATGGAAGTCATTCCCGCCTCGGGGTCGTCGCGGTGTCAAAAAAACTTTGTGGCTTGTTTCACCAATGATGACAAAACTAATTTCGTCCAAAAATGTTATGCAATATTTCCCTGCTATTGGTTTATAGCAACAAAAAAGATTATCTAATTAAAAAAAAAAGTTCTACTATTTACTCATGTGTGTATGCCGACCGAGCTTCACATTGAATCGAGCTTTAGGACGTAATTTTAACTAACTAACTAACTAACCATCACGCCGTTTCTCCGCAGGGGTAGCTTGGCATACACTTGCTTCATTCACACCCATACAACGTCTCATACATTCTCTTCTATTATTCCGACTTCTGACATGGCCCGACTCAAGTGTTTGATTCACTTGATTGTGCCATGTCCTCGGACGTCCCCGGTTTCTTCTTCCATTCACATTCGCCATATATCCTCCTTACACTCCTTTCTTCGTTCATTCGCCCTACGTGCCCGAACCGTAAAAGTGTCCCTTTTCTTAATATTGCTCATTACGCATACATTAGCCTTGCATTCTTTACGAATCTTAACATTTTTCACACGATCATACATGGTTTTACCACACATTCGTCTCATTTCTACAGCATTCAGTCTACTTTCATCCTTCTGCCAGTTCCATGCTTCAATGCCATATATCAGGGTTTGTATCAACACCCCATTGTGGACTCCTAGCTTCGCTTCTTCGGACAACTTTTTGTTAGCACCAACCGCTTTCAGTCCTCCTTAATGGAGTTTCCTGCATTCATCCTTCTTTCAATACCCTTAAGTCTTTCCATCTCTCGTAAACATACTTCCCAAATACACAAACTCATCGACCTGCTCCAAGTATTCATTATTCACAACTATATTGCACAGAGTTAATATTATACTCTTATGAAGCTTAAGTCAAAGCTTCTGAGAGCATTTCGGCATTTAAAAAAAATGAATGGTGATGTAAAACATAGTGCCTGTGTTTTCACTTATTTATAATGCTAAATCACAGTGTTTACTTTCTACTGAAATACAAAAAAATATTTTATTTTTATTTTTAGATATACGAACCAACGCCTACGGCGCAAACAGTCTAAATTATCCTTACACAAGTATTTGACGTTTTAGTCATTTCATTTGATAGTACCTACCAGCTACCAGCATATCTCAGCATTTCCCATACGAAGTTCATGAATATTCACCGGCTCATTACGCACTTCACATTGTGTTTGCTCGAATTACACTTTCTATGTGGCTAAGCAATCTGATTAAGCGTTTGTTTATGCTCCTACATTGAGTATTTCGGAATACATAGTTTGTTTTTTACAAGTTCATATCGCTAAAAGTGTCAACGCCCTCTGCAATGTCGACTGTGTCCATAAACACACGGACTTACAGGTGTGGGTCAGTTGGATGTGTGTAGGTACTAGGTAATGTGCACACGGCGAGAGGGTATGTGTGTGTGTGTTTGCATTTGTGTTCTGTTCTGTTCGACAGGTTGGTATGGCAAGTCGGTGACTTTCGTTTTTTTTATTATTTCTCTTTTGTTCTTGCGGTCAGTGCGTGAATAATTATCTTGTGACATTGATTTGTTGCTTGTTGCAGATCTGAGGGTTTTCTCTTTTTTTCTGCTGCAACACACAGCCGCTTCAATAACAATAACACTTCATTGTTTCGTCTCTAATTACCTTTGTTTGACATCATCGACGTAGAATTTTAATATTGGCAGAATCAATTTATGAATCTCCTCGATAAATCATTATTCTTTACTCGGACAGCAGCGAATCAGGTTTTTTCTTTAAAATGTTTTGATGAGCAAGCACCTCCTTAGGAGCGAAGATCTTGTATGTTGAATCAAATACCGTGACGATATGATAATACGCGCAGCTCCTGACATTTACCATACATATAGATGGCAGCATAATACACCAGCGCCCCTAGCGGCGTGAGTTGGCGAAATTGGAATTTTTCATGCATTTTAATCTTTAAATACATATATATGCTAGAGCAAAAAAGGAGTAAAATCGTATTTAGGTTAGGAAATATTTATTTTTTTAAATTTCAGTTTCTATAATTTATTAAGTATATATTTCACAAAAATCTATAAAAGCTATGAAAAAAACCATTTCGAAGTACTTGGGCCGCTAGAGGGCGCTAGTGTAGCATGTGGCCATCGAATGTCAGGAGCTGGAGGTATTATCATTTAAGAGTACTTGGTTGAATGTTTATGTTGTAGGTATCTCGGTAATGCTCCAACACCGTGTTATGACGCAGGAAATAAACATTATACGTATGGACTTTATAATACAGAGGTATGATTTAGTATGTTGTATTTAATAGATGCAAATTTAATTGGGTTTTGGTTCCCAGCAGGTAGGCACCCCGCGTAGCCCCCCGAGAGAAGGGAATTTTTAAACAAGAGTGTTGCCTTAATACGCTGTACGCCACTGTTGTTATATATCACGGTGAGAAAATTATGTAAATACCGTATTGTCACTGTGATACACTTTTCAAATAAATTTAAGATTAGGCTGACATCAGCGATACACATCCCATTCAGTCTGCGATTGCATTATGATTCATTAGATTAGAGCACCATTTTTTCGTGAAGTATAAACCTTAAAGGCGCTGTACAAATCTAGGAATTAACTTACTTAAACCCGTGGAGTTACGTTAAATTCGAGTTAAAGATTATTTTGATTAATTGAAATTTTTTTCTATTGTTAACCAAATGATCGGTTAGTATATGTATTAACATTTATATTTGGGAGTATGTTTATGTATTACTACGGCTGAAAACTTCAGCCGTGGTCGTCGCCACGACTTGTTCAAGATACCACGTGGCAGAACAGATGTTCTAGCACAGCATAGCTTGACAAGAGGAATGGTGCTATTGAATGAATTTTATAAAATGTTGAGAATGTTAAAATAAGATATCTTGTACTGTAATTGGATAAGTTATCTGTCGTACAATATAGAATAATGATTTATTTTTTTCCTTTTTTAATTTTTGTGTAACCTTTTTTGTAAAACGTATTTTTAACGCGCTAAGCTTTGCTACTCGAAATAAGTCACATTTTCCTCATCACTATTGACGTGCTTTCCACAACTAGTTATTATATAATCACAATGTGCAAGATATCTTAGTTTGCACATAGCACATAGCACGTGGCACCTGTATGCACCTCTTGGTTTGTGGCTCGCGGGGCACAGAGAGGGCGGGGCGCTACCAAGAAACGAAACTGCTTCAGTGTGTCACGGCACCAGCGCGAGCGCTCCCAGTCAACGAACCTTTGACACTGCTCCGCGGTGAACTTCACAACACCGCTCACCAGTCAGCTAGTCACCACTGCTGCATTGGGCCAGTGAGCCAGTCAAACGCCGGTATTATGCTACTACACTCTACACACACGTGGTCTTCCATTTTTGTGCTTACAGGTGTTTTATTTAAATCCAGGATTTTTTTCAGATTTTGAATTAAAATATTTAAATCATTGATTTCCTATGAATAAAATGTAAAATGAAACAAGCAGTTAATGCGATTTGCAGCAAATTGTAAAAGGTTCTGAGATCTAGTATTTATGTGGATAATTTCTATAGCTCTCTTTTTTTGTGAAAAATCATCATTGACTTATTAAATCCACGTTTTTTCTGTCTTACAATCAATCCCCCTATGACTAACAACTGTCTCGCTATCAAATGATATTTTTAATTATTTAAAATAACACCAATTACTGTCAATGACGATATGAAACAGAAAATAGAAAGATACTCACCGTATATTTTTTTCTTTGACTTCTGTTTCACATTTTCGTTGAGAGTTATTGATGTCTTTTTCAATAATTAATATTGTCCACAATGAAGTCTAAAGCGTCAATAAATTAATTTCAATTCTTTATTTTTAATTCGAACGATTTGAATCTTTTTTACATTACAATATTTTACTACTAACCTAGTACTTAATTTAACTTTCGTTTCGTTGATTAACAGGTTTTTTTACCCGATACCTTCGTGTAACTTTGATCCAAGTATCTATTCTTTTTTTTGAAATATAACATACATACTTATAATGCTGAACATTAAAATCTTACGTATTAAATCATTTCAAGTTTTTTCCCTTTAAAACAGGTTTAATTTTATGTACAATATTATTTGTCTTCATTAGTTATACATTCAAAGAAATCAGCGTGCCGTAAAAATATCATTCTAATTATTTTTAATTATTTCGCTTGACGGCTGACTTGCACAAGGAATAGTGTTAAATTAATAAACAAGTGTAATATGTAAGTAAAATATATATATAGGTAAATGTCGAAAGCATTAACGGTACTGTTTTTATAGAAGAAGTGTCCATAATACTCGTATATAAAATTATATAAATGTGTGGTGGCATTTAACTGTTATAAATAATATGTCAAGCATTGAATTCCAGTTTCCACTTGATATTATAATCACACTGAATCGTGCCTACTTAGAAAATAAGCACTTGTAATAAAATTCTTTACTAACGTACCAAAAAAATAAAATATATCTGAGTTTTTTAGCTTTGCGATATTAGTAGGTTATCCTTTTTTACTGCGCGGACATTATCATATTAATAAGCTCCTTTTTACGGCCTTTTAATGCCATTTTTTAAATTAAGTGCTTTTGTAATGTGATACTCAAATCTACCTGTATTAAAAAAAATGCGTCACGGTTTAGCAAACAAGTTGGTTCCTATTTTTTGTAGTCCGTACCACTTATGCCCTCCTGTTCGCTTCTCTCCATTGAGACCCACCTTTGATACCGAGAGTTTGCATTTCCAATTTTCTATGAATCTAACGGTGTCTGGTTTTTGCGACAATATTGTACCGTTCCTTTAAGCTTTATTCCGGTGACGGTATTCGCTCTGACGTGCTAATAAGTTAGCGTATTTGCCCAACTTTTATGTGTTGTGTGTGGTTGACGGTTCCCAGAGACAAAAAAAGGATTCATTGGCTTATTACGCAGTAAATTATGTAGTTATTTGCGTTACTTTGTGGTTTGTTCTTTGCAGATTGTTAAGTTTCCCGTTATTTTAGTTACATACTATGTAGCACCACTGTGTGTTAAAGCTTTTATGACGTAACGTGACATAACAACGATACTTTATTTAAGGTGGATAAAGTTTGCGTTGATTTTAATGGCTTCAAATTTTTTCATCGGATTATATCGCCTATCGTTGATGTCTACCATATTGTGATAATTTGATAGATTTAATTTTTATTGCAAGGTATGCGTGCATAACTATTGTCTTCCGACTGTCACAAAGGTGTTTAATATGACTTCAATTACCATGCCACTGGAATTCAATGAACGGTGTGAGGGGAATACTCATTCGTGAGTTGTTGGATTATTAAACAGCTTAATTTTTTTTTGCAGCGCCAACCGACCTTCTCATTGTTTCAATGATGAGCATGTGGCATGTGGCTTATCCTGCATAATCTGTTGTGTGCATTTAACCTTCGTCTGCTTGCCGGGGTATTGCATCATCCACTGTCGCCAGATTAAGTGGTAAGCCGATGCAGGTCAATCACGTGTCTATTTGGGCATGTCTTGAATTCATAATCACCCCTGCATCAGAGTTACCTTGCGCTTAACATGCGACGTCGTGTTGTGTTTATTTTGCCCTGCTGGTGCTTCTGCTTAATCATCTGTCCCCTTCGTTATTTTATACATTAAAGTCTGCTTTAGGTTTATCCTCCCCTGATACATTAATCCATGTTATTTACTCGTCAAAACTGTATACAATTTTCTTAAAGGTTTAAATTGCATTGAAAAACGTAGCTATTCACATCGTTAAACAAACAACACCCGATATTTACATACTGACAGATGTGACAGAATGTGAAAAGGTTTAAATTTTGCGATATTCAAGAAAAAATCAAAATACGAAGAATATAGACGCAACAAATTTATTTATTTCTTTATTTACGTTACAAGCATAAAAAAAGTAATACACAAGATATGTACACAAACCATTATTCTGGGAACACATTAAATACAGTGATTATACCTACACCAAAGAGCATACAGATAGGAACTTAAAAGGCAAAAAGGAAAAAAATAATTAAAGTACTTTGTTTCAATACATTGGTTTTTACTTTTCCCAGGGACATATTGAAGTAGTCAATTATTTCGCAATACTCAATACCGCGGAGGACGAGTTTATTTATGGAAGAGAACTTTTAATAGTTTGTTCTCGCAACCGCAGTGTGAAATAGGACGTACTGCCTATTAGATATATATATATATATATATATATATAAATGTATCGGGTTGAGTAGATCAGAACCCTCAATAATGGCGTTTATGATTTTATATTAAAAAGAAATTATGTCAAAAAATACTCTTCTCCGGGACAAACTTTCAAGATTTGTTTCATTTAATAAAAATGCCTAATTTAAAATAACATATCTTAAAACAATATTTTGCACTCTTTCTAACGACAGCGAACGATTATTATCATATGGAGATTTTATTAGATTAAAATTTCCACACTAGTTCATAAAAAAGTTATAAGATGTAGGTTATCTGTGAAAAATGTGTTATCTTCTTTTATGAATATGAAGATAAGAGTTTTGGTTTTCGCTATATGAGATATCTTTTTTTCCCACTGTTGCTTCGTTTTTATTATCACACGCATCTTATTCTATTTCACCTTCCGAACAATTTTCCATAGTAAAGCCCGGTCTAGATTTATAGTCTTCCGATACAATTTATGCGTGTTATTTAGCTGTCAAATTTTTAGAAAATTATGTGTTTGCTTCCACGTCCGTTTTATATTGTACCACGTTGAACGTACGCATTATGGCGTCGGTAATTCTATAATAATTCCATGTAATGGGCTTCATTTACGTGCCATCACGCATCTGGGATCTGGATTCTCGCGGACCTACCCAATCTAGATCTACCCGTGCCCGTGCAGGCGATATCTCTGCAGAAATCGATCGTCGAAGAACCCAGAATGACCGCAAGCAAACGAAAATAATTATTATTACAAGTACACAAGTTGGTACTACACATTAGAAAGTTAATTGCATACCTTCAGTACCCGGGGCATATTGGTTATGCTATAAACATGAAATTACCACAAGCTACAAAATCCAGGGGTCGAATTACAGAACGACTCTCGCATCTGACGAAGTGTTCTTAATGTGTTTTTTGTTGCTAAGTAACTTCGTGTTATTTGATAGGCTTCATGCTTAATTTATTTCAAGCATACGTGTGTCTAATATTATGAAATTCTAATGAACTATTATATTGCGTCGAGCGCGGTATGTTTTGTATGGCAAAAAAGCATCCGAGTTTGATTATGCGTTTTTAATTTCAAAATTAAATTACTTAATCTGTTTTTTATTGAGTTTTTGAGCTTCTATTGTAACCCATATCAAAAGATCTTTAAAAATACTCCAATATAATAAAATATTTTTCTTATGATCTTACCGTATAGAAAGCAATCATTTTATAATTATGTATGCCGTTCGATTGCAAATCAATAATCTTTGATCCCAAAATACTAAAATTATCATTATATTGAATTGGTCATTAGTGGATTACTACTATAGCACCGTTTTAGTGGTAAAATCACCTCAAGGGCGCTCTACAAATAACTCATGTAACCTATCACTTAGACTTATAACTTATTAGTTCTAAGGTATTCCTAGCAGCTAAAATTTATTACTAATGACTTACAAGTATGATTTATAACTATTTACTCACAGGTAAGATTTATTACTAATGACTTACAAGTATGATTTATAACTATTTACTCATAGGTAAGATTTATTACTAATGACTTACAAGTATGATTTATAACTATTGACTCACAGGTAAGATTTATTACTAATGACTTACAAGTATGATTTATAACTATTGACTTACAGTTAAGATTTATAACTATTGACTCATAACTAAGACTTATATCTAGCAACTAACTACTGAGACTTGTAACCAGTGACTTATATATTATATGACTTATAGATATTGATTTACAATTTAGACTTAAGTATAACTAGTGACTTACAACTAAGACTTATAGCTAGCAACTAACTACTGAGACATATAACTAGTGACTTGCATATGTGACTTACAGCTAGTGGCTTACAACTAAAACTTATAGCTATTGACTTACAATTTAGACTTAAGTAGAACTAGTGACTTAAAACTAATGCATGTTTTGATGACCAAGTGCATATTTTACACACAATACTGCAAAATGACTAACAAATTATGGTTTATAACTAGTCTTCAACAACTAACATACATATAATTACAATATTATAAATACCTGTTTTGATTATTGCCCGTGCTGTCAGTGGTAATGCATACAAAAGTAGAAGTGTAAGAAATGTTATTGTACTAAAGAAGCCAATCTAGGAGGAAGTATATAATTCTTTTGGACTGAGTAATCATTAGCCCAGCAATAGCCATTATTTTTACTTTTGCACTAACTTGTGTAATTGCTTATACGTAAGGTACACTAGGTCGGGTTGCAGTTTTGGTTATGCAGGATTTAGTCTCTAGTTATAAGTCATTATTAGTAGTTGTATATTCTCATTTTTAAGTCTTTAGTTATGGCTGTAAGATTAGTAAATTTCGGATAGAAATTCTATCGTGTTTTAGTTCAGCTTAGGTACGGGGGCTCTATCGAAGTCAGAGTAAAGTTAGCCTCTCTCTAAGCTCTCTCACAGAGCCCGCAGATACTGCAGATAGTACAGAATTGCTGACCCTGTACAAATCGCAAGTGCGCCCCACTGTAGAATTTGACAGCCACCTCTGATCGGGAGCCCCAAAATATCTGAAAAAACCCTTGACTCTGCAGAAACGGGCGGTCCGTTCGACAGATTCGCCTACCTTAACAAACGGACTGCAATCTTTGGGGCACATACCTCAGGTGGGGATTTTTTTTTATTTTTTTTATTTTTTTTTATTGTATAATATTAATTATATACAGTGGGAACTTATACCCGCTAAGCCACTGCAAGTAGCTTGTCAGCAGAAGTTTATTCCAACAATATAATATAATACAACAATAAATTACAATCATCATACAAATGTAGGGCAAAATTATTATATTTAGGCGCATGCATCTTGTCCTGTACATAAGTTGAGAAAAAAAAAATTAAAGAGAAAAAATAATGGTAAAAGCATTACAGATTTGTTATTGAGATACAAGAGGCCAATCTTATGACACCGATTTAAATAATATTATAAAAATGTCAATATCATAAAAAATATCAAAATTATAAAAGTACCAATATTATAAAAGTATCAATATTATAAAAATATCAATATTATAAAAACATCAATACTTTTAAAAATATCGACATTATAAAAACATTCATATTACAAAAATATTACTATTACGTAAATATCAGAAATATCAAAGCATATGTAAGTATTAAATAAATTAAGAAATAAAAAATTAAAAAAAATATATATACATATATACATAAAACAGCAGTACAGGTTGGTTACAATGAGGATAGACTTAAATATAATAGTAACACCGTAACAGTAAATACACCAGATATCGAGGAGCAATACAACCAAGGAGATCGTCATATTTGTTACCATCAATGCACAAGGTTACTTTCCAAAAGCCAACACTTTAACATCAGTGAGAATTTCATCATAGGGTAATTGTTTTTAAATTCGTACGGCAATTTGTTAAATATAAATGGTACAATGTATTCAAGGGTTCGTTGACCATATTTATTTTGAAATATTGGCACTATCATTTCTATATTTTGTGTGAAACGTGTATTGTGTACATGATCCACCACTGCCTTATACGGACTTTCAGATATATGTTGCAGTAGAATTTTATGCTACAAAATACCACGAACAGGTAATACATTAATTGATTTGTACATGATATCAATGTCTCGCCTTTGGTTAAAAACTGTTTATTCTACCGGTATTTTAATGGAAGATGCTCCGAGGAAATAGCGTCATTGATCTCTTCGGCACCGGTGCATAGTCGGGAAGCACACCAAACGCGTGCCCAACATTTGCATACGGTTGACATTTGTCATACGAGAACGGGTCGCTTCCACGACTCGTTCTTGTGTTCAACAGCTCGAATGTGGAATGATCTGTCGGCCTCTATGTTTCTCCATACTACAACGTGGGTTTCTCCAGGACCCAAGTTCACTCCTTCTATCCTCTAAAAGACCCTCCACGCAGCACCCCCAAAGATGATATATTCCTTGACGGAAGTTATTTCCCTCAGGGTCTACTGTAAAATTTTTTTTTAATTTTGGTCATGTGTCATGTTAAAAAACGAGACTTAATAATATGATCTATGGATTAGGTAAAAACTTTTTTGTTTTACTTACTAGGTAGGTAAAGATAATTTATTCGAAAAATTAATTATTTTGTTTTTCTCTCTCTTCTTCACACAACACTAAAATACTAAAATGGTTTTAGACCCACCTAATCCATAAGTTTGATAACATTTTATTAAGACTCGTTTTTAACATGAGTATTTATAAAGCGTTGGCGTATTTTTTTACAAGAACATCGTTATTTAAACTGCCTTTCCAATTAGCGTTATTAACTAACGAATATCTTATTAATAAATTGTTTTTGCAGATAGTTGATAACACAATAACATTAACGTTTTTACATTACTTTACCATATAAGTACATATTGTTAAAACAAAACACTGTAAGATTTTCAGATGGCGCTAATTCAAATACTAATAATTGAGAACGAAAAAAAAACACTTTTAGCACCTAAAATATTGAGTTAAATATTGAGATGAATGTTTGTTGGCGGATGAACATATATGAAATATTGTGAAATGGAATAAATTGTTATTGTAAATTTAAATCTCAAATCCTTCAGGAAACTTATAAAATTGAAACTTATACCCGTATATTAACATATACGTTTTACAGTAAAATATTGTATCATAAGTTTCTCGAAGGAATTGAATTTTAAATCCACAATAACAAGTTCAAAATAAACAATGTCCAAAGAAGCGAATCTAGCAGTCCACAACGGAGTGCTGATACTAACCCTGATGTATGGAAGTGAGGCATGGAACTGGCAGAATAAAGATGAAAGTAGAAATGAGATCCCGGAAGCGTGTGTGTGTTAAAACTATGTATGGCCGTGTGAAAAATGTTGAGATTCGCAAATAATGCTAGGCTGACGTAAGCGTAATGAGTTAGATTAAGAAAGGGACGCTTAGATGATTTGGTCATGTAGAGCGGATAAACGAGGATAGGTATTAAGAAGAAATATAGCTTTGTTTATTATGTTTAACTGTGTTTTATTACTGTTATCATGTTTCACCTACTCCAAACTCGAGAGCCAGTTCTCTTCATTGATGTGGTTGTATAAGATGATGTGAATGGGAATGGAATAAGAAGCTGGGAACGCCCGAGGAAGACATGGCACAACCTAGTGAATAAAATACTTGAGTCGGGCTATGAATGTGAATGAAGCAAGGTCTGTGTGCCAATACCGAGTTGTTTGGCGGTCCGTCCTCTCTGCCTACGCCGTGATGGTTAGTTAGTTGTAACAAGTTATTCCATTTAATGTTAAGTTTTACAAAAAAGCATTATCTACTTGCTTTAAGTGTTTTTTTCTCATATATTTGAATTAGCGCCACCTGTGAGCGCGTACTACGTTTCGTTTAGCCTTAACGGTACATTTCAATACCAAGAGTCAAGTTTCAATATAACCACGCCAATTTGTGCGTCTTTTTGTGGGTGGTGGCCCGGCACTGAACGCGGAACCTCAACCGTGAACCGTTTACGTAACCAGTTCCGGTATGACACAATGCCGCTGATGATGATGACGGCAGGAGCGGATCGACTCCACACCGGGCCGAGGGTCCCACACAGCCGACTACACAATGCGCACCGCATTTATCTCCATAACGTGCAATTTACGCCGTATTATTAGCAGTTGTTAGCTGGGGCTTTTGCCATTATTACGTTCCCATGGATTTTTTATAAGTATGACGTATGGTAAGGTACTTGCCTGTAAGATCTATCATCTCTATCTATGAAATCGAACTTAATTATAGTTTACTGGTAGGTAGTAGTTAGATACTATTCGGCTTCACCTTAGTTTTCAATGTATAACCCAATCTAATCTAATATAACCTAACCTAACCTAACTATCAACCCCATTTGGCCGCAGAGAATAGCAAGGAGAGTTCCACAACTCTGTCGTTTCATACACTCTTTGGTTAATTCGCATTAGTACCTACTTCATCACATATACACCCTTCTATTGTATCGACTCTTGAAATGACCCGACTCAAGTGGATTCACTTGATCGTGCCATGTCCTCCTATTAATTTATTTTATTTTTATTTATTACCAAATACCTACTTTGTTGTTGTTTACTTCTTTAAGTCTATGGTTAGTATATTTATCGTATTTTCTTATTGTATTATTTAGAGCTAGCTAACCGCACAGTTTTTTTAGGTGCGTTTTCCTAAGAAACGATTAAATTTTATTTCTTCGTAGTGAAACCAGATCAGTTTCAGTCAGTTTTGAACGTATTTATTCGCGAATTGAATTTTGAATCTCGTGAACAGTAATTTAATTTATAACCCATTAGATTGTGAATAAGGCGCCTTCGTGGATAAATAGGCTTTTTGTTGAAGGTGGTGTGGTGTTGATAAGTAATTTATATGAATTGTGTGCAAAGCTGTTTCTCATAGTAAATGATTTGTTGCCGCGAGTGGAAACCTCATTCCGTTTTCTTCCGCAGCTCGAGCGATGCAAATGAATGTTCTGCACTGTCGGGCTGTCGGGCTGTCGGGCTGTCGGCGCAGCCCCATTACTCGACTCGCGCGCTAAAAATCTATCATAGAAGAAATAAACCACTTTTATTCTCTCGACACAAACAACTACTATGTCGGTCGCTCAAGTATGCCGCGGTGCAGTCCTCGCCTATTGCGCTCTCCCTCCCGCGGGAAATCTAAGCCTAATGTCGGCGCGGCGGAGCGAGATGCAACCAGCGCCGTGTGCATTCAGTTGAAACTAGATGGCGTGGGCAACCGCGTAACAAAACCACATTGCCAAGTTCACGAGTCCCTCCGTGCGTGTCGCCGGCGACCGAGACCCGACCGGCATCGCGCGCCGCGGAGACGAGAGGCAAGCAGTCGAGTCAGGCCGGAGACGATAAGTACGAGAGTCCGCGAGTGCAGGAGAAACGGCCAGCCCGGCAGTCAGCTAGCTAGCTGGCTTCTCGGAGCGAGCGAGAGCCTGTTGGCCCGTCGGACTGTTAGACGGCACAGGGCTGAGAGGCCGGCAACGCCGCTCCGCATGACGTAGTCGCAAGCGAGCGAGCGAGCCAAGTTGTTACTTTCGATAAGTGCCGGCCGGATTTATCGTGAGAGTTTCTCGGCCCGATTGGAAACTCGACTTTGCTTTATCGCCTCGAATCAAATCATAAGAAACAAACACACTTAGATGGGACTGGAAATGAACTGGGGGCTTTCCTCGAGATAATTTATTTAATGGATTCCGACTCCTATAGTCGCCGCTTTTTATAGTTGACAATTCGATGGCATCTCAGATAGGATTTCGGCATTCGATAACATTCTATTTTACCAAATGAAGATTATGATTATTGAAATCAGCCTTTCCGTTTGGTGTTATCGTTTCTACATCAACGCTATCTTTTAAAAATAATTTCTCAGATCACCTTTCCTGATTACATTTCAATTTCCTTTCATACCAACACCAAGATACCTGCTCCAAATCAATTCATCTTTACTTCCGCAATCAATTATTTCAGTTTTATAATAATAATATGATTAATTCAAACTAATTTGAGATCGGACCGATTTCACCCTGCTACCGACATCTTCAGACTAGAACTTTTTACACTTGTTCTATGGATTCATAACATCTAGGTCAGAATCAAAATCAAAAGTAACAGTGTTTGGGTTTGATTGAGATTGCTTGTCGATGCCTTATCTGAATCCAACTCTGAGTCAGTCAGTATATTTTATTAATCCCTCTTCACTCTTCAATGCATCTTTTGCAGTCAACACAATCCTTCTTCTCTCTGCCGTAGAACAATGTTCTTCCACCTTCACCCGCTGTGATCTTGAACCTTTGATATTATTAAATTTCACACGCCGAGCAGCAAGTCCGTACGCAGCCGTCGAGCAGTGTGGGAATTATTGACTTGGCTGCTGTTTTCATATTAAATATTTCTCCCTCAGTGTTCACATTATATTCCCCTTCTGACGCTTCACAAGTTTCAAGTTAATTATTATAATTTTTTTACGGTTTAATCAAATTTATTCCGAATAATCGCTGAATTCCATATAAATAATTAACTATGTGAACTTTTGGGTGGGTAAATTTAAATTCATAGTTTTTTCAATTCAGTTTCCATTCTCGAAAAACTTAGACGATTCACTATTTTATGCGCATGCATTATAAATGCAATTAAAATTAATATTGCTGCAAACCCACATAGTGCTTGCTTAATTTTCCCTTAATTCGATGCCTACTTGTCGATTTATATTATTAGCATAGCCAAATGTTTCGCCCAATAAACAATATTAACCCAATTGTTGCTTTGAATCTTATATTGGAAAACCATAGTTGCATATGGAGATAATAAGATCAAAAAAGATAATATAAAGCAATCGTGAAATTGATATTACCCCCTATTAAGTATCAACCAAATATATTTTTTTTAAATTCGTGCTCTCGATGAAAGTGCTCATGATTTTAACTTGATAGCTCGCGAATCATTTATTTATACTGGGCTTTTACAGATCCAGTTATAAAAACTCAGTTATTATATACAAATTACATAAAGTTACAAATAATCAGACCAAGGATGCACAAAACATAAAATTCCAAAAACTCACTCAATGATACATTATACAACAGAAACAAGAGACACAAGTGATACGTAATACATTTATCCCAATCATTATTATATATTTTTAAGTAATAGCAGGACTTTTTTTTATGAAACTGTACAGATTATCGACAAAAAATGTATACATTAGTACACATCTTATTATATAGTCCACGGATTTTAGGCAGAGGACTAAAGTAGGCAATATTATTTCTGAAATGATTTAGGTGGAATGCGCTTTGGCGTCTTTAGCAATAGGAATTAGGTAAATTTATTTCAATACTGCTAAGACATAATATAGTATCTAGATGATGTATAAATATATTAAATGATTAATTTTCCTTCTAATTTCAGGTGGATGAGGTTTTTGAAATTAACCTACATTTCAGAATCAATTATTTTACTGAAGGAGTTTTAAGCATTATCCGTAATGCGACTATTCATTTGTATAAATGATTTGATTTATTACGTTCGTAAGAATGAAGTACCCCTTCGATTACCTGTAAAAGCCTGATTCACTGCATCCCACCTTTTGCCTATGCGCTATTGTTATGATGACTTTATTTGTGCACGGTAGTCTGACCTGTAGATACAGTAGTTTTAATAATTTTATTAACGAGTTGGATTACATCACAAGTGCAACCATTATGCATGAAAATATTATGCTTATTAAATTAATCATTTACCTATCATACTGGACAGGTCATAAGCGCCATGACATTGATCATCATGAGCGCGGAATGCAATCATGATGTGCACTTTACATTGTTTTCCACGTATACTATCATGATCATTAAACATACCTGGATATCTGATGCTATCAGCTATTTCCTTTTCAATTATGTTATGGATTTAATTACGATCACATCCTGTCCTTTCCTATGAGAAGTGTGATCTCACGCGAGGGACGGGGTATTATTACCAGTGAAGGTGGTATTGCTGCCGATTGTTGTGACTCCGTCCATTATTTGCTACGTGTTCCCACCATGGCGTGTTGTGAAGTAACATTGCCCCTAGATAGTATGATTATTTAAACCTCGATCCTTAGACTAGATAACTCGCTCTCTTGTTATAACGTATCCGATGGAATATGCATCCGACATTTTTATGAATAACTATTGAATTTACATTTAATGCGGTGCCATTCGCACAGTAATTAAATTGGCAACGTAGCATGCACCCTACCACCTACGACCTATCATTAAACTTTTCACCTTCCCAAGCACACCAGAATCCTGTGTTTCAACATCGCTTGTTAAAATAGCCACATTTTTTCAATCTAGCCTCAATCTTGTCTTCTTTCCCTCCTCCATTTCTTTCCGCCCCAATCCCACTGAATCTGGGCAGGTGGGATTCTTGTAAGGTACACAAAAAATAGACGCAAAATGTTTATGCTACGTGGGTACTGAGCTACTATGAGCATTACTGATGCGAGTCAAGTAGAATAATATCATGAAGTCATCAAGCAGAACCTGAATTGCCCTTTTAAATGAGTGATTCCTCAGTGGAGTATCCGCTCCCTCCCCTGTGTTGCCTGAAGCCTGTTGCCCGCCAGGCAGCACTGGTAGCCCGCTGACATTAGATCGCATTATTCTTATCGTCCTCCGTGGTTAAACTTGAACAGTCGACTTCAGCTTGAATGTCTGTGTGCGTGTATGTTATGGTTGCTTGGCCGTCACCCTTGGCTGATCGCCTGGTGGCTTTTCTCGTTCGTTGCTTAGATGCTTAGTTTATTTGCTAGTTGCTTGGCATGTAATTCTTTTTCTCTCTTCGTCTCGTCTGGGATGGGCATGACACACGACAACGCCGACAACGCACGGGCGTTTTCGTTTCTAACGAGCCATTCTTTCCGCCTGGGGTGTTTTTGTTTTTCATCGTTAGTGAAAATTGTTTGGCTTACACCTGCCCCTACGCACGACGCAGCATTGTTTTGTAGGCCTCACAGCCTGCAGGTTGCAGGTTGAAAGAGGCATTCGAAAACCTCGGTATGTTGTACCTACACAAACGGCCAATACATACCATTCTATTTTGAAAGTAATTATCATGCATTTTATACATTTTTACACGGTATCCTGAAATATGTGATCCCAGATACCTTCGTTTTTCATAATTACCTTTTGGAGGTGGTCTTAGGTGCTTAATATTGTGTACGAAAAAGCCTTATGAAGCTGAATTTATTTTCCTCATGTTTGTGTTGCTTTTCCTATCTTTTAAGAAGCATGTGTTTTTCAATATGCTTTGCTTGTGGATCATATAATTATAAAAGGACACAAATCCGCTGTGGGTTTTTTGCTTAACCGTGCGGCGAAGTCTCGGCATTTATCGATGAATATCCAACGCGAATTTCCCTTGTTTTTCACTCAAGAAGATCTCTGTCAAGATGCCCCAATGAACACCGATACTTATAAAATGCACCTCAATAGCCATATCACACTTAAACAAAAACTTATTACTACAATTGTTATTTATACCAGACAATCGGAAGAAAAAAAAGTTTATTTGACTTTCTTACCTTAGTTTTTAGAAAAAAATTGTCTTTGCGTTGTTGCGAACGCTTTACTGAAATGAGAAATAGCAGTCAACTACGTTTTCATTTGAGTTTAGTCATGCATAATCATATTATAACCATAGAATCTCCACCCGCATAAGTGTTTCTAATAACAATCATGTTTGTCCTCTATAATGCGAATAACGAGCCAATAAGGGTATAATGTTCTTGAAGCACCTAATTTGATGCCAATGCCACTTTTAACAGGTTTTGTTTAGTAATTATTTGCATATTTATTTACTGGCAACGTATCTACAGTAATGTTTTGGAGGTCATGAAAAGATAAAACCAATTAAATAGTCACTGTACATACGCACCTTGAATGCATAACACCGAATTGAGAATAGCGTCCATAAATAACACGAAAAAGGTTGGCATCATTTTGTTATTGAGTTGTAGTTTAGTAACAACTCGTAAATCACCTTTATTTGAAAATATCAGTAAATGTAAATGTAAAAATTTGTTTATGTCGATACTGCAAGTGGAAGAAAAAAGAAGTCGGGTTCATCCCTTATCGATGTGAACGATCAAGCTTATCGAACACCTTAGCCGGAATAACAGAAGATAAAATTGTATACTTGGAACTTATTTTGAATATTTATTACTGCAATATAGGTACGTACTACCTTGCCTAATATTATAGATATGTACCTACTCTCTTAATTATACCAGGTGACACAGAAGTGTGAAATTTCTGACCGCACATGTCTCATGTTAGGATATTGAAATATGTACCTAACCTACCCGCATAAAAATTAAATCAAACCGCTTTTTAAATATTTTGAATTGTAAGCAGTTTTTTCTTACTTAACAGGATGATTAAGGTAATTTTAACATCAACGTCAATGACATCTGAAAAGTTGTTAACTTTTCTGTTTAAATATAGATATAAAAAATGTATTTTTAAGATTGCACAATCTTTAGTAGGGAAGTCCTTGAATCGTTCATTTTAGAATAAGGCGTGATTGAAGTTTATTAGCTTCTAGAAACTAATTACATGATTCGTGTTGTGTGTGTCATCTTGTAGTACTAATATATTAATTTAAACAAACATTATTGGACGTGCTTTTTTTAAAGACTAAGACTATATGACTTCATAACAATGTTTAAAAATCGTTTTTTCTCTCCTTTTCCATTTTCTTTTATGTAATTAAATTCATGTATGACAATGTGACCATATACACACACTCTACTAGATAGGTACTATGATTAACAAGCATTATTAATTTAACAACTTAAAAAATAACCTTTTAATATAATATAAGTATAATGCTTATGCATTTTAATCTTAGTTATTAATATATGTTTTAATATATTCCTAAAACCATTTACTTTGTGGCTTCACATAATTATAATATACGTATATTAAACGGAAAAGGTTTAAAACAAATTTGTGTATTTCCATTTTTACAAAATTTATCCAACTGATAATTCAGGAAAGAAAGAGTGAAAAACAGAGATATGGAGTAGCGGCACCTCAATGGCTTCGAAACTTGTGCAGTTCTACAAGATTTTAAATATTAAAAATATATATTCGCTTTCGAAACATGTTCATATGTATATAATGAAAATGTGGTGATTACAAAGAATTTTTTTTTAATTATTTTTTTTTTAATAGTAAAAACTGCACACAAGCTGCATATGTCAGCTTTGAATAGCTACTCTTTTTTGTCATTGAAAAAAAAAGTTATATATTTAAAAAAATAAATTGTATAAAATTGTTAACAACGATATTATATTTTTGCGATGAATAATACACCGGTCCAGTTCGGCTCGAATATCTCTGCAGCAAGGAAGGCTGTTGTTTACTGAGGCTGGTGATAATGAAGGACTAATCAGGCGGTTGATGTTATTTATAACTTTGACATTTGACATTATTTGAGAGAAATTGTTGTCTATTATTTGGTTGCATTCACACTGAGTAATTTCTAACATAAAGGAGCAATCACCTTCTGAATTGAGCTAAAAATGGGTAAACATTGAGAATTACATTAAAATCTGAAAAATACTAATAATCAAATAATGATCATACTATTGAAACCGACCAATCTCTACGTATTATAATATTATAGTTATTATAATATTTAATTTACTTACGACTTCCATGATACGGGAATGAGTCTACTCTATGGGGGTCGAGATAACTATTAAAATTGACAATTGTAAAAAAAAATCATTAATAATTTTTTTTTAATAAAACTTTAAACTAACAGTCCCAACTGTTCAAAGCCACTCAAATTATATGGCATCCCCGATTGGAGTGTGTTGTTAGGCTGAAAATGGAGTGGGGAGGGGAAGAAGATGGAATAGCAAAGTTGAGAAGTACCTGGCTCTTCGGATTTGGTCACCAAACTCGGTTAATGCGATTTCAAGCAATTTTTCAATTTTGAACGGTGGTCTTTCTCCAGGGTGATACTTATATATCTACCAGTCAGTGGCGTACGCGTTGATTTTTTGAAAATGTTTATTCTGATTGTTTTGGCCAACTGAATGAATTAGCGTGCAAGTTCCTTACCAAATTCATGGAAAAAATACATTCTGATGAGATATTTGTTGGAGGTTTTCTCTCTTAGGCACAGCTTTTTGAGGTTTATGGACTTCACGCTACTGCTACCATTATGTTTTCGATGGTGTTTTATGTTTTACAAACCACCACACATTTACAGATTGTAAATAATAAACTAATGAATTCAAGCTTTTCTTCAAACTGTAATATACCTGAGGTTAACCTTCACAAAACTGCGCTGTAGAAATTAACTCTTATTATTATAATAACAAAACAGTATTATCGGGTGATTTATTCGTGTGTTTATATTTAGTTCAATTAAAACACAGAAGCTCAACCATAGACAGAAGTATATTGAGAATTGAGATTGTGTTATTTTACAGAACAAATATTATTACTACCTACGTTTTCTTGCAATTTTTTTGCATGTTGCCAAGTTACGAACAATGCCGGCAAAGCAACTCGGTGCGACCTTGATTTATGGCATCGTTGTACTGAATCGCATTCGAGTTATTTCACTTTGTCTAAATATTTTCAGTGTTTACAACTGAATAATTTCACGGTGACGCGACGATCCGTCCCTCGCCATCCTGACGGAGGAGTGAAATATGATCACATCGAATGATTTGTGATAATTATTATTTTTTTTTCCTCTTTTAGTGTTTCGTATAATAATTCACGTTCTCTTAATTGTTTATTACGTTGAAGTCATTGAATCTTAGATACCGAAGTTCGGTCAATTCAACTGTGAAGCGGAAAATCTTGTTTTATGTATTTTCCATGTTAATATTCCTAATGGTTATAACTAGGGACCTGATAATTTCGCGTTATTTTTTGGCATAATTCGCGTTATTTTTTGCGAATTTCACTTTATTTTTGGCGAAATTTACGTTATTTTTAACAAATCGGTGGTATTTTCGAATAACAGTGATGGTGTGTTCACTTTTTAGTATTTTGCATCAAAAGTAGTGGCAGAGCGCCGTTTTTTGTTTTAATAAATGGAAAAAATGAATGACAATTTGCGTCGTTTTCGACGCTGACTTTCATTTTATGGCTATTCAAACTTGTCAAAACAGTAGAAATAGAAATATTTAGAATATAAAATTTTACTTTCTAATTGGACGTGGCATGATCAAGTGAAACAAACGCTTTAGTCGAGTCATGTCAAGAGACAGAATAACAGAAGCGTATGTAAGAGACGATCTATGAATGTGAATGAAGTAAGGAGTGTGTGGCTGTCTATTCTCCTCGCCTACCCCTGCCGGGAACGGCGTTATGATTAGTTGGTTTCCCATTTTATTTCAAATTTCAAAATATGTAGGAATGTTTTTTTACGTTAATTATGAGTTCCTCTGTGGTAAGTAGTAAGAATTGCGAACTTCGTGTAAAAATTCGCGTTTGTCGCAAACCAGAATTTTTCAGGTGGTTATTTATATTATAACAAATGAACGTGTTTAAAAATCGGTTCTTTCTCTATCAAATTAATATTTTAATGTGTATGTACAGTGGTGTGCAATCCATAAAGGCCGTAAATCGTGCCTACCATAAGAAAAACTTATAGAAAGAAATGAAAAGATATTTATAAAAATGCGACAAATATCTGATCAGAATGTATTTCTGACGGCCTCCATGGTCGAGGGGTAAGGATCTCGACTACGAATCCGAAGGTCGCCGGTTCAAATCCCGGCGTGCGCAAGTAAATTTTATTTAATTAATTTGTGCTGTCCCACAGTTAATTCATTTAAAATAATATGTAGTATATTTGCGCACGTTCCAGAGTGGAAGATACTCTCAGTATCGCCTTGGTGAAAGACCACCATTCAGAATTGAAACATTGCTTGAAATGGCTTTTATCCGTATTTGGTGACCAGATCTGAATACGCAGGTATTTCCCCTCCTTCCTCTTCCCCTTCTCCTTACCCTCCTCAATGCCTTCATCCACACAACATTCTCCAATTGGGGATGCCAAAGTCTCACTGGCTCCAGACGGTTGGGAGCAGTTGGGACTCTTGTGCGATATTAAAAAAAAAAATCTTGCATGAACTTGGTAAGGAACCTGCACATTTATTTATTCATTGACCACTTCACAGCACTCAATGGAAGATGATAAAATAGCTATTTTCAAATATTTAATGCACAATTCATACCTATATGAACCTATATACAATGAAAAACTATACACAGCCTAACTTGGTTATCGAGCAATGCACGCCACTAAGGAATTTATATAGTTTTTTTTTTTAACTAATAGTAAATACGCGTAGTAATAAGCGGGGTACCTACAAAAGCCAGAACTACGTAATAAAAGCCAAGAAATTCGCACAGTTCTTTTTGTGCGATATTTAATAGACGTCACCAATATTTTCAGCTCGCGACGTAATTATCATTTTGAGCTATGACGCTTTTAAATACCATTACCATACATAAATTTTGACTAGACTTGATATTATTTGCACCATATTTTTCGATACAAATCTCTCTCGAAACCGGGTAGTAAAGCTAGTACCTATTTCTCTCGCCCATTCCGCGAATTCTTAGCGAGATGACAAACATCTCGATGATGGTACAAATTTAATGAGCATTTAACGTGCGGCGTGTTTATGCTAAATTCGCCTCGCATTTACTAGAATGCACGCCAATTCGATGCATAGTCATTTGATTAAATGACTTCAAATGTGATTAATAACATATTCCTTGAAGTGGACCCTTCCCACATGTGGGACGTCGCGTCATTGAGGGCATATTGAAGGTTCATTTCGTCCAGATGTTGTCATTTCAATGAAGTCATCTTGGGTTGGGGTTATAAGAGGGTGAGGTTAATTCTTTCTCAAGGTTCTTAGCTTATTCTAGAATTTTTTTTTTCAGTTTCAGTGTCGATAAGTCAACGTTTATTGAAAGAACGTTATACAGTTTCATACAATACGGCATGTTTACATATAAGTACAATACTGCCGTCGTAAGTAAAAACACAGTATCTTCCTTAGGAGTCTCTTAGGAGTCTCAAGGAAGATACTGTGTTTTTACTTACCACGATAGAATATATGTTACATAATTATATTATTATGTGGTTTACATTACATACCTCACTAGTTGAGACCTGTTCTGAAGTAGGTGACTGGATGTACAAAAAAAATTAAGTGTGATGTTATGACAGATGAGACAGGCATTATTAAATTAAAATATTTAGAATGTAATATATTAAAATAATAAAGCTAGAATATACACAAAATAATTGAAAGGGAATTTAGAATAGCCTATGAGAGGTTAAAAGAGGTGACAAAATTAAATAAATAAGGTAATGTGTAAAAGAAGTGTTAATTAAATTAAAACAAATAAAGAAGAATCGAAGCTAGCAGTCCAAATGGAGTGCTGTTACCAACCCTGATGTATGTCATGTCAAGTGTGTAATGGAACTGGCAGAGGAAGGGTGAAAGTAGACCGAATCCTGTAGAAATGAAATCCCTGAGGCGTATGTGGTAAAATTAGGTATGACCGTGTGAAAAATATTAAGATTCGCAAAGAATGCAAGGCTGATGGGAGCGTAATGAGTAAGATTAAGAAAGGGACGCTTAGATGGTTTGGGCATGTAGAAAGGATAAGCGAAGAAAGGAGTGTAAGGAGAATATATGACGCGAATGTGAATGGAGGAAGCCGGGGAAAACATGACAAGAGTCAGAATAACAGTGAAGTATGGATGAGACGATGTATGAATGTGAATGAAGCAAGGAGTGTGTGCCAATACTTAGTTGCTTAGCGGTCCGTCCCTCTGCCTACCCCTGCGGGGAAAGGCGTGGTGGTTAGTTATTTAAAACAAATATTATAATTTCTTCAAACGATTGGTATTCACTCTGTGGCTTCATTATTAATAAATGAATTTAAAAATATGCTTAGTATTCACCACTTTATAAATATACATTGATACCTACATGTTTCGAAACCGATGCTTTCATCGTCCGGAAAATATGAATACTATATATGGTATATTTTTAAATTAATTTAAAACAAATATTGTTGACATTTCTCATTTAGAACCCTTCGATCAAACACTGAACATTATTTGAAAATGAGGTATGTTATTACGGAAAAGAGATGGAGCGCGCTAATACAAAAAAACACGTAGGGCGTAAGCGATCGCTTTAAAAATCTATATACGAGTATATGTATAAAAATCAATGTAAGTTTGTTTGTTTGTCCTCGATGTTCTCAAAAATCACTTGACCGGTTTCGCTGAAAATAGCACAGTTTGTTTTTATTAGTAGCGGGAAGGTTACCCGGAGATATAACACTCTGCTTAGCCACAGATTGCATATTGAAAAGAAGATGGTTTTTTGGGTAGAATATTTGCAAAATGGAAAACACGAGTAGGTACCTACTTAAGAACTTTCTGATTTAGATATATTTTGAAAAAAATAGCGTTTGCAATGAAATAAAATATTCAAATGAATGTTTCTTTATTCGGAGATAGTTACTTTCGCTCTCAAATGAATAATTGTACCCGCGCAATGCCGGGTACACATCAGGTAGTATTTAATAAAACATAATATATTTAGAATAGAGCAAATATCTCAAGACTATTGACTTAAGTGGGATTTAAAGAAACGCTGTGAATTTTTTCATACCTATAACATGTTAAGTAACAGAACCACACGTTTTATTTATATTTTTTAGAACGTATTTTGCTCTGTTTTCTGTAGAGGGAATTTCGTGCATGTAATTAATTTTTCAACTAGACACCTGAATAGAGATTATCTTTAAAAAATGACACATATATATATATATATATATATATATGTAGGTGCATAAAAACATGACGTTTGTAATAATTCTGAATGCAGTCATATTTTATTCTAGTTTCTTTTCTATTATGTGGCTAAAGGGTGTGGGGAGTAAAAGAAGATGTCGAAGAAAAAGGCCTGGTTATTCAGATCTGGTCACCAAACACAACATAAGGCATTTCAAGTAGCGCGCAACGTTTTGATTCTGAATGGTGGTCTTGGTCACCAGAGCGAGTGTATATCCCAATTTTAAGACAGATATTGACTGTATTTTGGTCAAAGGTGCTATGCTCCGCTTTTTCGCAAGCAAAATTAGACCTAGCTATTTGAATCCTCGTCACATTTTACACTGTCACAAATCGTCCCCCGTTAACCTCCGATTCTCGGCCCGTATCAGCGTTTAAATCGATTTTTGATTATCCGTCAAGCATAACAGCATATGTATATGCCTTGGCTAAAAAATGTAAACGTTAAAAAAGTTGAACTAAACGTTTTCGTTACTATTTACACATAAAAAAATTTCACATTCGAATTTGCCAGTTCGTTTTAAGGAAACAATCCAAAACAAACTCACCACGATTATATATATTTTTTTAAATTTATAATTTTGATCTGTGAATTAGATTTTATTTTATTTCTGTTTTGATACATCATTTTCAGAAAACATAAAAATATCCCTCGCATAGAGTTAACAATTTTAAAAAAAAGTATATATATAAAATTGTCCTGTGATATGACGTAGAATCACCTCCTTTCGGAAAGCACCACTAATTTCTGATGACCGTTTGGTTAAAGTTAAAAAAAAATATGTATTAGGACCATTGTGATTTTTAAACTTACTTTAATTTTCCTGTGAGCCAGCTTGGTGTTGTCATTTAAAACCTTTTGATGGATCACAGCAACCTTAATTTTTGTTCACTTTTAAATGTCAGACTGTAGGTATTTTATATACCTACCTGGATATATTTGTTTCGTTCCTATTATTGCTTTATTCTAAGTTGTTTTTAATCCCCAACCCTTTCCCGACCGCACAGCAATCTGTTCCCACTTCCTTTCGTTTTTTTTCTTCTTTTATTGTTTAGCCACTCCGATTTGAATTGTATTATCCAACCCTCGCCGGGTCAGCCCTGAATTCGGTCCCGACTCGACACAATAAACAACCATCCACCTCCGTAGGATTATATAAAAAGAGGTTAATTTTAATGATAGAAGAATAAAATTACACGGTGCTTTTAATGGTCCTCCTTTTACTAACTGTTTTACCAGAAAATTTTAATGCTCATTTTTTATATGTTGGTGTTTTACTATTTTTCTTTTATTTTTATGTACACGGAGGTGCACATTCTTTGCTTAGAAACCCTTATCCACCCACGCATCTTCCTGCACTGCACCTTTATCCCAGGCATATGTAATTTGGGGCCTTAATTGATATGCATTCGCCGCGATTTTGATCAAGGCTACTTCTTTGTTTTATTGTTTGTTTCTCGATCCACATGCCCAAATGCAGGCCCAAATCAATCATCTCCACGTTGATCTTATTGTTTTTATTTCATAAAAAACTGAAACAAAGGTGATTTTTTTTTAACATACGTTTTGTTTTGTTTTTGCTTGTCTTTATATTAATTCTATCGGCGTATTAAATTCACTCAATTTTCTCGGTATGTGCATACAGCTTATAGCTCCATTGTAACTTATCCCCCTTTCTTATAAATAACACAGGCAACAAAATAGGTGTTACAACGGACCTCTCAGTGGTATCTCAGTATCTTAATAGCTAATTACAAAAAGAGTATAAATTTATTTAACAAAATCTTCCCAACTCAATAGAGAAAGATTTCTCATGCTTGAGTTGGGGAGCTGCGCCATCTAGCGACAGTAATGGTGAATATAGAATTAAAACTGTATCAAATAAAAGTAAATCAAATACTCGAGTCGGGCCATGTCAGAAGTCGTAATAACAGAGGAGAATGTACAAAATTGAGTTGTTTGGCGGTCCGTCCTCTCTGCCTACCCCTGCGGAGAAACGGCGTGATGGTTAGTTAGTTAGTTAGTTAAGTACATCAATAATGTAATATAGATACAGTTTGTGTTGTTGTACACGATAATTACTACAAAATAGAAGACTAAAAGTACATGATACTAGTAGAAATGCAACAATAAGGCGCATACTAGGTATAAACATACTACATTCATATTTCGAAAGGCTTTTTTAAAAATTTACATACATAATTATTAAATTTAAGAAGAAATTAAAAATTTTAATTACTGTTGGAGTCATCTAATATGTGTTTGATTTGTGATTTGAAAGAAATATAATTTTAATCAGTTGTAAGTATATTTGATTTTTAAAGGAAGCCATGTTATTGATTTTGAACATACACAGCAAGTTTCATTCACCACACGATACAATCTCTGTGAACACGAATTGTACTTACATAAAATTATTGCGAGAAGAAACTACATGAAATGGAGCATGGAGTCTCGTGTTGTATTTATTGGGTACACGATAATTAATCATACGCATCAGGTTAGGGCTGTCTAACTTTTCAATGATTTGAAAGAATTATAAAATATCATTCATTTTTCTTCGCTTTGACGATTCGGCTGATTCAAATAATGGCATCAACTTATATTATAAATATAGTTTTATATTAAAAATAACTTTTATGTATTTTTAAGTGCTGCACTGAGGATTTATTTTTGGTGGGTTAGAAGTCCGTCCGATGTTGCGGATTATTATCATAACATTAGTTTGGCATTGACTGAAAGATTGTGCAAAAAGCTATTGTTCCTTTTTAGCGGGTAAATGACACATTAACACAATAACTCATTGACGTTATTTGCATAGACTTAACCTTATTCATTTGGTCGGAATTCTCTATGTCAAAAATTACACAAACTGTTTTTTCTTGCGGATGATTGGTAGTGATGGCCACAATCGGAACATCTTGATATTCGAATACGTTCTTTTTTGAAACATTTTTTCAACCGAATTATTCGCTCGAATACGGACGATGTTGATTTGGATGTTGTAAAAAAGTTTACCAAGATGTTTTGTTATTTGAAATAAAACAAAGACGGCAATTTTAATGTTCTGAAAAACAATAACGACATTTTTACAACAAACAATGATGCAAAAATAATCGTTGTCCTTTTTTAGACGACACCTTAATGTCTTTAGGTATGTCGATAAATATCTCGGCCGTCTCGTACCCAAGCGTTTAATTCGAAATAACATATTCCGATTAATAATTAATACTAATTCATTCGAATGAATTTGAATCGGTTATTTCACGAATCCAGATGTTCAGATTTTCGAAACACGTAACTTATCTTTTTTTAATTTATCTCGATTAACCCATCTTTATTGATTAATGAAACGCTTTATAGTCCTGGTATTTCAGTTGATCTTTATGCTTGCTAAGAGAGATAATTTACGTAAATTCTTGCTAAAATGTAGGCCTGCTAATTAGGTCGCATAATCCTTGCTAACCACGAGTAGTTCCCTTAGCTGCTGTGCTAGTAGTGACAAATCTTTTAAATTTGAAATTTGTGTAAATAATTGTCTTTCGTCTCTTGAAAATTTACGTAAATTCGTAAATTGCCTATTTTTATCTGTATGGACTTTGATGATTGATCGATCGATGATATTAAATGATAAATTACGATATTCAATCTAAAACAGATAAGAG
The DNA here is from genome assembly GCA_022606495.2 of Halesus radiatus. Taxonomy (NCBI): domain Eukaryota; kingdom Metazoa; phylum Arthropoda; class Insecta; order Trichoptera; family Limnephilidae; genus Halesus; species Halesus radiatus. The sequence continues at coordinate 38,252 of JAHDVE020004839.1, read as the reverse complement.
GAATTTGAATAGTTTGATTGTGAGAACATAGTTTGTTTTCAACGGATAATTTGTCATAATTTCATGAATAATGCACTGATTCCAGCAAAACAAATACTATATTCAATTAGATTCCTCGCATATGGAACCATGAAATGGCTTTTAGCCGTGTTTGGTGACCAGATATGAATAGCCAGGTATTTCCCCACCCTCCTCTTCCCCTTCTCCTTCCTCTCCCCAATACCTTCTTCCTCACAAAATTCACCAATTGGGGATGCCTTAGTCTCACTGGCTCCAGATGGTTGGGAGCAGTTGGGACTCTTGTGTGGTATTTATATTAAAAAAAAAAAAAAAAGAAAATGCTCGATGTGGGGGTATTTTGTCAAAAATCAACTCGCAAATTAAATAGCGGTCTTTGACATTTTGAAACATCGCGACGATAGTTTCGTTTTGCAAAGAAACATATTATTATCCACATATTATTAAAATCACAGATAAAACGTTTAATATTAGTGATATCTCGTTTTCATCGACTTCCTGAAAGAATAGAATTCAAGATTTGCTTAACAACCTTCAAAGCACTGCAGGGAAAGGTACCAGTCTCTGTATCTGAACCATGTGCCCGCAAGACCCAGGTGATAGACAGCTTACTTTGAGGTCAGCAAATTTTAATGCTACTAACCGATTAGTTGAACCCTTTCGGTCAAATAAACCCGTGTACTATGATCGTGCTTGTCGTATATCCGGCCCGATCATCTGGAATAAGCTTCCCCAAAATACTGCTAACAATCAGAATTTAGCAGAGTTTAAGTGGGTCTTTAAAACCAAATTGTTTAAAAAATCCCACCTAATGTAAAATATAGCTTCATGTACGTAGAAACAAAATTCCGGCCATTTTTTCTTTTTTCCTCCATGACTTATTTAGTTGCGGTTTTCTCCCCACGTGCATCCCTGTTAATCAGTTCCCTTAGGATCTAGTGAAAACCATGTACATAATGTCATAAAATATTCTCTTGCTCTTTTGTAAGTTGTACATTTGATTATTTATACCTCTGGTTTATTCTAGATTGTTCATTAAACTGAGTCTGCCGCTTATGGTTTTTTTAAGTCATAGTTTTAATTTGTATACGTATTTATAGTATGTCTGTTATTTTCTAATTATTCTAGATTGGGTTAGTTAGGGTAAAGCGCACTTGAGGTGAACCTTCACAAAACTGGGCTATGTAAATAAAATATTTTTATTATTATTACGGCCTATATACGGATTCGTGCTAAGATCGTCTAAAATCCCATAAAATTCCCTATTTATACTGAAATACCTAGCCGTAGACATATTTTATAATTAAGTAGAATAATATATTCCTTATGACACTTATTGTTAAATTTATTTTTAGAAACATTAATACCCAAGATGTAAATTACAGAGAGATCATGTTTTTGAGTCACCCAGGAAAAGCATATGTATATTCCTCACACCTTTTAGCTAGATATACCTTCGAGAACTTGATTCTATTATTGTACCTATTAATTACTGTTATTCTTGCGCCATCTGCTTCTCTATAATAAGCCTACAGGCAGAAGGAGTATTAGAAGGCCTATACATAGGTAGCAGGACAATGTGAAGGTAAACACCACATCCTTAAAGCATAAAGAACTCGAGGGAGACAGCGAGTGACCAGAATGAGTGAAGGCGTCTCTTAGAGGCGGCCAGGACTCTCCAAAGGTGATGCTGATGATAATGACTCTTGCATCATACAATACTAACGTATAATGAAAACCGTCACTGGGTGTATACAAAGTCACTATGTCATCTACTATCGATTACTTTGCCCCGAATGTCTCCTTCCGTCGCCGAACGTAACAAGTAACAATGTTATATATTACATTAGTTTCGGTGGTGGATTTGAAACGTAGATGACTCGGCAGTTTGGCGCAACCATACAACTAATAAATGATTCTATTCCTAAAGTTTGCAGGTAATATAGCTTCCACTGAGAGGTCGGCTGTGTTCCCGGTGGCAACGGAGTTTAATGCGATGTACCTTCTCCCACTGATTATACCACCGGCGTGTAAATAATATTAGCTTTTCTTATTACCGTCCGCCATTTTGCAATCTAGGATTTTATATCCCAGTCATTAAGTTCGGTAATGAACTTGTTTTGTAACTTGCTCTTTACTGTGAATTACACAAAAGATTCTGATGAAACTTTTTATATCAATAGTTTCATTTTAATTAAATAGAAACATACTACAATAAACTCATCAATATCTCTCTTATTTATTAATTATTAAATTACCACGTTTTGTTGCCTGGAATTACTTAATGGTGCTTTAATTTGGTACATCAACCACGTGCTCAATCTGTTCGTGTCATTTCGGCCAACATCGGTGATTAATAGTAAATAAAGCAAATACATTAAAACGGTGAGAATCGTGTTCCTGTTGCTAAGCAAATATTTCAAAGCGCGTGAAAATAACTAGAACATAATGATTAATCGGTTATCATAAAGACACGAAATTCATTACGTATCGATGTTATGTATTCTAAAAAGTAGGTAATATTGTTATAATAGTGTCATATTTTCGCCCACAATACAAACAGGCGTATCTCATATTTAGCATTTTTCAAAAACAGTTTTTTTTCCCTGGATTCTTATACATTTGAATACATGTTTCGCTAATGGGGTTTTCATTAAATATTTTTTCTTTACCCCATTAGCGAAACGTGTAAAAAAATAGGATTCCGGAAAAAAAAGAGAGTCTTTCTAACTCTCCTCGAAATTTGCTAAACATGAGATACGCCTGTTTGTGTTGTGGGCGATGATATGGAACTCTGCGGCATTAGAAAAAGTGTAACCTAAAATCCGCTTTAGCCCCGACCGTCACTATTGAACCTTGTTGAACCCCTATCGAACAACAATAGAGTAGACCTTGAGTTTGATTGTTTCCAGTAGACACCTATTTTCCACGGTTTTCGCGCATTACAGACAGCAATGAACTTCAATCGATCGAAATATACAGAGACAATCAAACCCAGATATTACATGATAATAATATGGTGAACGGAATATTGTTCCGTTTTTGTTACACTGCTCGTACACGGCGCGGTCCAACCTTCATAGACTATATAATAGACTGGTTCTTTTCCGTCTTGCAATTAATTAACAATACGCATGTTTGTGGTGTTCCCAATGGGGTGTAAGCCTGGTCAAACAGATTATTTTGTTGTAGCTATTAGACTCTAGTTACTATGTATATAAGCTGTACTGCCCTCCTTTTTTACTGTACTTTTAATGTCGAATAAAACCTTAATTAAAACTGGACCACAATACAAACCTTGCGGAATTTCCTTCCCCTTATGTTTTGTGACGTCTGAGATTTAATTAGTGGCGTCTCAATCCAAAAAGGGGTTAATAAAACAATAAATAATTGTTTTTGTTTTTAATTCGTAGAACTCCACTAAATTTGTATACTTTTATTTTATCAAATAAATTGACAGTTATGCTGACGATCAATTTATTATTTTTTTTTATATAAATAACTATGTCTATCGTGTTTTTGATGCTGTAATGTGGTGAAAAATTAGTAGGTAGGTATATTTTTTGTAGAGGTAGTTAAGTTTTTTCGCTATGTTTATTGTAGGAGAATTTTTTATAAAAGATACAATGGGCCTTGTGGGAATTTTTTTCTGTAAATTTAGGTTGGCCATAGAGATAAATAAGTCTTCTCAGCGTGGCCTAAACCACAGCTTGAAAATGACTTTGAACGCCGAAACGGCTGTCAAAATAATAAATATCTAAAATACTCGCACAACTTAATAATAAAATAATTTAATTAAATTTATGTTAAATATTAGTAAAAAATTATAATTTTTAGAATCATCAAGACTCATTTAATAATTCCACGCCACGGATATTCATTGTTTTACGTAAACGATACAGAATATATAATATTATCTGTCCCGAGTCCTCCCTCCGTCAAGTTCCGCGGCACTTACGAAATCCCACATTTTCCCACATAACGAGATTAATTATTTTTTTTTATGAATTTGCAAGTCAATTGCGAAAACATCAGGGCTTACCTGTGGCGGGAGGCTATCAATGAATATATTAAATGTATTCACGGTATACCACTTATTTTATTTTATTTCCTAAAAATATATTTTTGTTCTATAAGTCCTTTTTGCAAATTATTGTGAATCGCTTTAGAAATACCCGACAAAACGTATACAGTGTTACACCTCCTCATATTTTTTATTTATTTAGGAGGTATATTTTTATTCGGCCGTGAACTTGTGTGGAAAATGTATGAAAACGTTTTTAAGAGATAAAAAAACCTGTACATACCTTACGATTTTCGTGACACAAGAGAAAATGTCCGCAGAATGAAATTCAGGTTTCGCAATGACTGTTCTTTCGCTTAGCATAAAACACGAGTCGTGTCTCACCGGAGTCAGAATGATTGATGAAATTTAAATAATAATTTACTAAACATATTTGATAGTTTTTCGTGTACCCACTTGATAATTAGGGATCCCCCACATAATTCCCAATGCTTACAGTTTGAAGGTGGTTTTTTTATGTACCAATCTGAACATTTCCAGCTGAAGTTTACCTTAATTACTCTCCGCGAGAGCTTTTAGATGTAAGCCCTCAGTTACGTTTAATCTTAACTCGGATTTATAGTTGTTACACTTACTTATTATTTATCAGAGGTATTTGACACGAGGGAGGTTCAGTGCCTACCGGCACGCAGTACCCACCTTTCTAAATTGTATTAATAAAATAATAATATAACATGTTGCGGATGGCTGGTGTCAAGCGGGGGGAGAAGGGCGGTGAAGGTGGGGGGGGTGACGTCACGCGCCGGCCGTGGCAGTGATCCAGCCGCCATTTCAGTGCGCGCGCCCGTCCGCTCCGCTCATGCGCAAGCGCAGCTCCGGAGACGCGCGAAAGCTGACGGAGAATCCCGAATCGCGGAGCTTTCTGTTGCTCAACATTTTTTTTCTCAAACACGTCTAACCGGCACCGAGCGAAACTATACATAAGCGCGGCGAGACCACTGTGTTGTTTATCGCCTACCGCGTGCGTTGATGTCTCTCGCGCGGAGAATCTCTCGTGACACCTGTCAATATTCACTTGTCGCAGATTTGACTTCTAAATAGTACAATAATAGTCGATCCGTCCCTCGAATATACCCGCTAGTTTACGTGTCAAACCGTTGGATTTAGTGTTTGTTTTGTATTGAATCAGGTGCTCTTGTTGTGTTTATCTGTCAAAATCAGTGAGAAGAAAGTGTCTGTGATACATTCGTGGAATAATATTTTTAGTTCTCGAACAAAAATAATAAACAGTTGCGATGAAAGCCTCTTACGTGTACCTCGCTTTCGGGGGAGGTTAATGCGACGCGCCGGGCTCACCTGAGATGTGCCGGCTCCTCGGGCACTAGCGATACAACAGACTTACACGAGTTTGTTTACTCTCAAACAGATTCTTTACAAATACATCAGTGTTTTTTTTAGTTTGATCCGTTTTTGATTTGAATCGAGTGCGACGTGTTGATACGCACGGTATCAGATTTTTGGATTTGTTAGTGTTTTCATTGAAAATGAAACGTCGCTGGTCTAACAACGGGGGTTTCCAGACCCTGCGCATGTTGGAGGACAGTTCGGTGGAGGTGACTTCGTCGTCTTCGCTGATAACCCCCGCGATGGTGATGTCTCCCGAGTCTCTGGGCTCTCCGGAGTATGGCGAGCTGGAGCTGTGGGAGTACGAGGAGGCTCTGCCGCTGGGCTACGGCGGGCACGGGCCGGTGGGCGCGGGGCTGGGTGGCTGCGCACCCCCGCCCTTGCCCCTGCCGCTCCCCCTTCCACCCATGGCGCTTCCCCACACCCCCAACACCCCCAAGTCGGAGAACGGATCTGTTTCCTCAGGTAAATTGAGAAAGACGCCGGCCGCATTGCGCCTTGTTTTTAGATTCTACATAATTTCTCATTAGTCACGATGACCTTATTTTCATTCTTATACCGGCGTCAGATGTCAATTTCTCTCGTTATTTTTACATCCTGTTCGTTATTTACCTTTTATGAATTTGGCAACTTATTTTTCAGCATGTTCCGCAACAAATGTAGCTAAGTACTATCGACGACATTTCATAAACGTGATGTGCACAACTTCATTTTAATTAAATTATTGTGTTTGTAACACATCTCTAGATACTTTATATGACATTGACATGCTGGTTTAATCAAGAGTACATAAACATCGATATTAGTACGAAATTTTATATTTACAATAAAGTTTGCTTTTGAGTTGAAATATTGCACTTAAACCATAGGAAGACATTTATATTTGACGGCTCCCGTGGTTAAGTGGTTACAATCCTTGACCACGAATCCGGAGGTCGCGGGTTTAAATCTCGGCGTGCCAAGTACATTTTATTTTATTGATCTGTATTCTTTCGCAAATTATTAATTAAAAATAATTATATTCTTACTTACATAGTATATTTGCGGTACGTTTCAGAGTGGTAGATGCTTTCAGTATCACCCTTGTGAAAGACTACTATTAAAAATCGAAACTTTGCTTGAAATGGCTTTAGCCGTGTTTGATGACCAGAACTGAATAGCCAGGTATTTCCCCACCTTCCTCTACCCATCTCCTTCCTCTCCACACTACCTCAGCTTCACAACATACCCCAATTGGGGATGCCATAGTCTCACTGGTTTCAGACGCTTGGGAGCAGCTGGCACTTTTGTGCGGTACTCACATAAAAAAATAATAAGATGTAGACGGCCTCCATGGTCGAGGGGTAAGGCTCTCGACTATGAATCCGAAGGTCGCGGGTTCAAATCCCGGCGTGCGCAAGTAAATTTTATTTAATTAATTTGTGTTGTTTCACAATTAATCAATTAAAATAATATATGGTATATTTGCGCACGTTCAGGGTGGAAGATACTTTCAGTATCGCCCTGGTGAAAGACCACCATTCAGAATTGAAACGTTGCTTGAAATGGCTTTTAGCCGTGTTTGGTGACCAGATCTGAATAGCCAGGTATTTCCCCACCTTCCTTCTCCCCTTCTCCTTCCCCTCCCCACTACCATCAGCCTGACAACATTCCCCAGTTGGGAATGCCATAGTCTCGCTGGCTCCGGACGGTTGGGAGCAGTTGACAGCAGGGACTCTGCTGGGGTATTCACTTACAAGTATATAGAGTTTCCTGAGTGTCCATTAAGGAAATAGTTTATTAAATTGAAATTTCCTCCCCAATGTACTGCACTGCGCCGCACACAGAATTTAGTGTATTGCGCAATATCGAAATAATAACGATGACAATAATTCTATTGAAGTTTCTGCATAATGTGCATGTGCAGTCATATGTCATGATTTATTTCTCTCCAGGGAAGATTAATTAAATAATGTACGTACCTTGAAAGAAACTTTAATTTATATGTAATCTGTCAAAACCTGCCGTAGAACTCCCGACAACGTTGCATAATGAGATTAAGGCCAAAGTTCAGGCGAATGTTGGTGTTGTTTAAATAGTTGCTTGGGTAGCTCGTATTAGTTTTTCTACAACCACAAATAAATATTTATTTATTAATACGCTTCAGTTTGCTCAACGTTACTTTATCAGGGGCTAGAGAAATATTGAACATTTCTTGAATAAACATTTTTATCTCATTTACACGGTGCAACAAATAATAATACCGAAGGTATATATTGGATATGCGTGTATAGATATTCAATAAAATTTTTAAATCAATATAAGTTTTTGTGTATTTCATATTTTCATGTAAATAAGTTGTTGATTGTTGATGCGTGTTCGTATCATGATCGGAGGGGAAGTCCGCGTAGACTATTCCCATTTTCTATGCGATAGCACACAAGAGTGCTCAACTGCTCCCAACCGTCTAGAGCTAATGATACTACGGCATTCCCAATTGCGGTATGTTGTGAGGCTGAAGTTATTGAGGAGGGGAAGAAGATAAGAAAGAAGAAGGTTTGGAAGTACCCGGCTGTTCAGATCTGGTCACCAAACACGGCTAAAGCCATTTCAAGCAACGTTTCGATTCTGAATGGTGGTCTTTCACCAGACCGATACTTACTGTATCTGCCACTCTGGAACGTGCCGCAAATATACTATAACTTGTGAAATAACAGAAACTGATCAAATTTATTTGCGCACGCCGGGATTTGAACACGCGACCTTCGGATTAGTAGCCAAGGATCGTAATCACTCAACTACGGAGACCGTCACAGGCGTACCCAGTGGCGTGCATTGCTCCATAACTAAGGCCAGGGGTAGGCTGTAGTTTTTCTTGTGTTGATTTTTATTATTCATAAAGTATGAACGATAAGGCGTTAAAGTCAAATTTCAACTAAAAATTAAAAATTTGCCAAAGAGGAACAATTTATTACGGTATCATGATATGAGAAATTTCTTGAATTTTTTTTTTCAAAAATCTGGAAAAAGAAAGGTAGGCACAGCTTTTCAGCCTTTATAGGCTGCACGCCATTGACTATTCCGAGAAAGCAATTAAATATGTATAAAAGAAAACCTTATATTTTCCAACCGCCTGTTGTAGGTGTTATAATGTTTGCCACGTATGGTTGGTTGGCTTGTTAAACCAGCCGGTGGGTGAATGTTAGAACCGCTCCCAGCTAAATAAAGCAGTGATCCACTTTGAAAGCGAACCGGGTTCCTGCGCTTACGGAAGTCGGCTGAGCGAGCTGAATTTCCCAGCGATGCTAACCCGTACGAAAAATGAATATCGCTGAAAAATGAGAACATTACCCATTCTTGTTTATTCAAAGGCGCGTTTGATTAATGGACTATTACAGACCTCGCGTACTGCAATATACTATAAAGGAACGTGCGAATAATGACCGGCTTTCACCACCGCCAAAAGCGAACACATACACACACAGCACGGCCCGCGGAGCTACTTCGTCCCGGACAATGCAAAGGCCCCGACACCATTGAGCGCGGCTTCTAACCCTCTAGGAATGGTACCCCTTGAGCTTTGGGCCAACCATATGCACGCCATTGACCTTCATCCAATTTCGAGGGCGCACGTGTTTGGGGAAAAAAATGGCGACAGTTCAAGGTGAACGGGTCTCGGGTGTCCCCTCCCCCGTTGCCTGCACCCTCTCTACCGTCCCCCCACGAACAAAACACAACACCGAACAGAACACCTTTCCTCTGATGCAATTCCCTTGTTTTAGCGTGCAGTCTCCGCCGCAGATTCTGCACGCCATGTGTGCCTATTGAATTCAAAATTAGAAGGTTTTTTATAGTTCGTTTGTCTCAAGTTTTATATGGAGAAACTCAATGGTTAGGTACTCGGCTACCAGCTCAAGTAAAACACCGACGTCGCCGTTCCAGTTTCTCACGCCATTTGCAGTTCAAGGTTGATTTACATAATTATATTTATTCATTGACATTATCCATCAGAATAAAGGATACTTTGTTGACCATTAACCATTTGGTTTTACGTAGAGATCGTGATAGACTTATTATTATTCTACTTCGATAAACTATAACTATTGGCGGTAGAGTTTTTTGTAACGTAATTTCGACATGCGCTCGCGGAGCACTGCTAAAAATAGTTGTAAATTATATACGCCTAGCTACTCCAGCTACTCCAGCTACTCCATGAATTATAAATGATCCCATTCGGTTTTTACTAAGTTTGACGCTTGTCTCAAAGTTAGAGAAAAGGTTGGTGTTTGTTATTAAAACTCACATTATGTCTAATCCTGTTTTCCTCGAATTATTCCTTAAGCCGTGACTATTTTATAACGTCTAGACGTTTATGAGAAAGCTTGTAAATTTGTGTAGCTTCGTTGTTAAATTAGTTGTAACTATATCCTGTGATAGTTGATACCCCCAGTTAGAAATTGCGTCGCAAGGGAAGGATCAAGGACCACCATTTCAGCGGTTTAGTCTTTGCGTGCACCTGTCGCGGTCTCCCGTTCGCAAAATACATTCCTGGCCCCGGGAAGTCGTGGTACTACATACATCTTATATTATAGAGAGTATTATTTGTTGTTCATTATGCTATTTCGGAACCACCCCTGTCACGACTTACCTCCCCAACTCGTTCATATTGCCTGTTCTATGGTTTCTACTTTAGCTAAATTCGAGTCAGAGGTCCGTATCAAATACCGATCTGGTTGTTAACTATAGGTAATACTTAATTATTGCAATAAAATCGCCGTAGTTTTGAAGCAACATACTAAAATCTATAGAAATCATCCAATTATTATTATTATTAAAACTTCATTGATTAATCAGAATATCAGTTACTTTTATATTATAAAAAATCACCTGAATCAGGATATGAATTTATTAAATAAAATCGTTCCTTAATATCATCGGTAAATCATTATACTTCGGATAGTTTTTCGGCAAGAGCACGTTGACTAAAATATTTGGTTGAATACACACTTGATAATTTTTGTTGTTGTTTAAAAATAACTCTCAATCCGTCTATTTTAACAAGGTATGTGACGATATAATATGTAGGGTGTTGTTTGAAAGCCTTAGATAAAATCATGGATTTCGCCTCCTTTATACAAGGATGTACATTTGAAAAATAGTAATAATTGTATTTTTCTTTAAATTTACTTTATTTGTCAGGTTTTCCCAAAAATGTACCTAATCAGTAATATTGTCTAGTAAAATAGGACATAATGTATCATTACATATGTCAATACAAATTTAACCAAGCACATGTCATGCGAAATAATGGTACTAACGGCCGATCAGAAATTCCTAAATATACAAAAAATCCACTGACCCATAATATGAGTTATTTGGCAATAATTGGGAGGATATATAAATCGGTGTTGTATAATTTGTTGTACAGTAATGTACCGCGCTCATAACCGTATCGCTATTAGTTTTTATTTGCTCTAATTTTTATCTTGTACAATATTGTATTACATGAATTAACTTTCTCGGTAATCCGGACGTTCTAACAAAGAAACAAACACGTTTAACATTCGGCAAAGAACACACCTTCTCTATTACATGTTGGTTGTATTTTAAGAGTTGGCTATAAATGTTAGATACGTTCCTATGTTTTCCAATTCTATCTAAATACCTCTATTCTGAATTTAGTCCAACACCCTTTTTAAAAATCGATTCGTCATTTTTTGTCAATTATTTTCTCGGATGCAGATCCGTTCACACTCTAATATTGGGTGTGATACTAATCACGATCGTGCATATGCCGTGAAGCACTGTGGTCTGTATGTGGCACGAGGTTATGAACAACGGCGGTGTTTGCCTGTCGAATTATAATTCCAAACTCTCCATGTACTCGCATATTGCTAAATAATTCATGACGGTTCCATTTTTTACCTTCTACGCAAAGCTTGTCAACTTTTAAAAATATAATCATTTGCAACTAGGCTCTACTTTCGAGAAGTTCGCTATCATCAGAAGATTCGAGACACTCCAATTCTAGTTACTTGCTTTACTTTTCCACGTGTTGTCAAACGTGTATATCTCTTCGATCTATCAGTCTGTAGGGCTGGTTACCTAGAGTGCCCTCAATGGCTCAAGTCTCACAATTAATTTACTTGATTTGTTAATGCATATGGTCTCCATCCCCGAGCAACCTTTTCTGGCCATTGCCAGTTGTTTTTTGGCGTATTTAATAATGCCACCGTTACATTTATTTTGTTTCTTTTACAATCTCTTCCGATGATGCTTCCCATGCAATTTCCACTCCACGTTGAGTTACTTTCAGTGTTTGAACCATTACTGTATTTATCATTCAGTAAAGTGTAAAAGCTTGTTTGTTATTCACTTATATGCCAAAAATAACTATTATCTGTCTGTTTTTCTCTTTTTACTTTGCTTTATTCCGTAATTTGTCAAATAGACAGCCTTTCAGAATTGAATCTTTGAAATAGAGCAATTAAAATCTCCGCAACTGAAATGGATTCAAAAGTTCTCATTTACTGTATTAATCAGCATGCGGGTATGTATGTACTATGTAATAATGTGTGATGTGGTGTCGGCGACTGCGGTTCTGGGTACTTGGCATACTTTAGAGTAGTTTGCCATTGAGTGAGTCGTTTACACAGGCTTGACACTATTCGAGAGCGCCTTCTCTCCCAAACGGGCTACATACCTTTGACCTTGCTCTCCTTCGATATCCAAAATCTAGATCCTTATCGAATAAGACTACGTGACTATTTTTCATTCATATTATTAAAAAATGTTGACAACACGTTGTGTAATAAAGGTAAGAGTTTACATTGACCATTATGATGTAAGTTTCTAGTTCAAATCACCTGCAAAAAGTATAACGCCACCTTAATTGGTAATTTACGGTCCATTAATTAAGTCCACTTTTTTCACAAATTACTAGGGAAACCTCAATTTCTGTATGATGATTATAAGTTAGCAATGATTATAAATAAAAAAATGTTATTCGTTTGAAAAAATATTCATGTTAGGAATAGCTTCACTTTCGATTTGTTTGCGATTCATAACTTTGATCTTCTATTGAATTGAATCTTAGAATTTCTTCATATAATATAATAAAAACAGTTAAATTTTTTTGGAACTAAACAAAAATGCTTTTGCATACATTTATTATGTACGTAAAATAGTTTCAAAGCGTATCTCAACATTTTAAAATTCATACTAATTTAAAAATAAACACTTTTTTGTTTCTCCTGTAGAGTTGGCACAATGGACGAATATAGTTTACTAATTACCGAAGCCGACGATAATAAGTTATTAAATTTTAAGCAGGGATCTCAAGCTTTTGAACAAAACGTAGAAGTAGACAAATTAATTCTTGATTTTAATTTAATTGAAATTTTGTTATATTGTCATTAAATATAAATATATATATATTTTAATATCGTTTAATGCACACGTAGTAAGTACTATTTTTATAATAATAAAAATTACGTTCCACGCTGTAGGTACGTAACTCAATGCCGCCAATAGCAGTTTTTTTTGGTTACATTTTTTAATGTATGCTAATTTCGACCTCTTGATCTTGGGTTGACAAAAAGTAACTGAATGGGCTTATTTAACGAATTGCTTACGCGGAACTATTATTGCGATTACGGTTGTTTTGTTTATAAAATTTTATACATTTCGCACGAGCGTTCTAGTAGAGCCATTAAGTTTAATAGACTCTGCATTCTCAATTTCACAAATTTAAATGTCAAGTTTTATGTTGGCTACCTTGTTTATGTCGTTAAGTAGAAAAATAACGAAGTATATTTTTAATTGGCCATGAATGGTATCTTTTCTGTTTTCTCTGTCACAGTTTATGTACTGTCTTAATCATCTGTAAAGAGACTGCGCCAGAGCAAGAATGCGAATCCACGCATACGAGATAAGAACACCTTGTTATTGTTTACCCATGCAATTACCTTTTCGTTTCGCCACTTTCACATCGGTAACGATATATCAAGTGCAATACGTGAGCCTTCCACACTTGCATCTTTCAGCCTGACCCATTTTCATTTCGACTCAATTATCACTCGGTTTTCTTCGAGATTTATTGATGGTATCAATTAGTATTTTCTCGCAAAGTTATTACTCATATCTGCAGGAATTATTAACAGTATTATGTCGGTCCTGGTCCTGCCAGTCTCACGCGAATTCTCGCGGTTTGATCTGTTCTCGTTTTCTGTCCAAGTGGCAGCGGGCTGCGATGGCCGGCGGAGGCTATGTCCGATCTCAAGGATACGGGGCAAATGACACCAAACTCGCGGCATTACCAATTCACGGACCAGGCGATCATCTACTTGCCTACCGTATTTGGACGCAATGAACCTACTACGGCGTCACGGTATCACACGAGACGACCTAAAGCCTTATCTTGATCGGGCCCGGCTTTACAAATTTACTTGCGAGCTTTCTCGTTTCATTACGATCCCTACATACTCTTGCATTATTTATCAATGCCATACGTAAGTGAGACTTGATATTAAGAGATTAGTGACATAAAAATTATATCACTAAAACAACAACAACAAACTGACATTACCATTGCCATTGGTCAAAGCGTTTTAACTTATTGTCTATCGGCATGGGGTGGAGCTGCAGATACGTATATTTAACTCATCTCGCAAAACAATAATTGGAATCATGTTAAAAAAGTTATTTTCATCTTACAGAAAACCTATTCATTGCAAATAACATACTAGATATTGTTATGATAATTATTTTAAAAAAAAATCTTTAATAACATCCATAAATCCACATTTGTCAAAACAACACGAATTCTTCCTCTACGACTTTACCTGCAAACACTCCTTGATCTCTATTTTAATTAAAAAAATTACGCTTATTTCTGCTCGTCTTTTGACATGGCCACTTTTCGCCAAAGGCTCACGATATATTTATATCGAATTATTTAATGGCAATCATCGCCCGAGTTGCCGGCAATGAAATGAAAAATATGAATATGTTTTTCATGTTTTTTTTTAAAGTTATTAATCTGATGGTGCAAAATGGTTGAGGAATGTGAAACAGTACGGGAAATCGTTGTCAATTTATTAATATAAGAAAGTAATGCCAATTTTTTCTAAGAAATCATCTTTAGCAGAAATACTGCTACGTTTAGACTTTGAGTTCGCTATTTCTGGTTTTATCGTGAGTAATCAGTTTTGGCATTTTCGCTTACCCGTTTTTAGGTAAAGGCTAATATCTTGATCGGGCTATACTACTTTATGTAGCAGTTTATTATTTTTAAAATTCAAATATCATTGCCCCAGCTCCGAGCTCTAGTGGTGTGGAATACACCGGCAATCAAGGTCTTCACCTTCATATTTCTCTCCACCTCGTGATCACGTATGGAATTCGAAGTTTTTTTCTTCGTTTTGGACGTAAACTGGTATGTGTCTGTGCCGTGTTATTGGCAGGACCAAAGTGGTGAATTCGTATTCTGACGTGTTCTGTAATAAATCTGCGTGTGTATGCAAGGAGATAATTGACCGTGTTTGTGAGTTTCTAAGGACGTTGACTCTACTGGTCGTGCAATAAAAGTATTGCTAGCGGCTGACATTTCATAATAACAAATGTTTACAGGTCGAACGTATTAAATGTAACAAGTTTATTTTAAGTTATTGCTCATCGTTTTCTCGGTTTACGGATTTCCTTTGAGTAGGATCGATTTATTGATCGTAAATAAAATTATTAAATTAGAAAGTCATAAATGGATGAGTCACGATTCAATTTAACTCGATATCGATACATCCTTATCACACTGCATTTACGATAAACCAGGGAAGAGGAATTCGACAAGGCGCATACAAATATTCCATTATTTTTTATCATTCATCTCAGTTTTTTGTTTTGTGTGTTAATTTTATACTTTTCAAAAACTTTATTCACACAAGAATCCTGATTGCCCGGAACCGATAGGACTATGATATCAACAATATTTTAAGTATTCTGAGGTGTAGAATATACAATATATAATGTCTAGGGGAATCTAGCTTTCTAGCAACATCTCAACATATTCAGAATGACGGTACCTGCCGGTCATCAAATCATTGTTGAATGCACTTTAATCCAGCTCTCAATGTCACGGGCGTAAATTGGGCACAGACGTGCATGACATTGCACTGAATTTCCAACATTCATTATTATGACAATGACAAAATGCTCAATTCCGGTGTGCGACAAGGGTCAATTAAAATTAATGTAAACCTGTGCCTATGTGTCACTTTATACCGAGTCGACTGCGAGAGTAAAATGCAGTTTGCACTACGTGGTTGTCCATACAAACACATAATATTCCAAAGCCAATATGAATAGGTTCTTCTTTAGCCGAACTTAAAACTATTTTATGTTATCAGGAGCTCCGAACAACAACTTGAGTGTTTTGATAAAGTAGTAATTATTAATTAAATTATTATATTATTATATTATGTTTTATCGATGTGCCCTCGCTTCAGTCATTGAAATGCATTTTGTTTACCGTAAGTACTAAATAAATAAATCGACAGTAATTGATTACTTCCACCTTTCCGTTCAATTACACATATCAGTCTTATATCATTATCTTTCGCACTTGAATACTATCAAAATCCTATTCAGTTATACATTATACTTCACTTTCTTTTTCAGTTTAGTATACAGTTTAGCAGCCTTTATCATTTACCTATTATGTTCCAACTTCTGTTTATTCGATTTATTATTTCTCTTTCAAGTCAATTTCTTTTTTTTGTCATGTTCTTTAGTACTTTCATAGTCAGATTATTATTTTTTCATTGACATTTCAGTAGGTGCCTACTTATTCTTTTGTATTTACATAATCAGCTTTGTATTATTCTTTCATAATCACTTTCTTGTCTTTTCATCGTTTTCCTTTACCCTGATAATTTCTTAGATATAAGTTCAGTTACTCACACGACAAGTTCTCGCGTGTCGGTTTTAACTAAGTAACGAAGGTATTTATTATTCCTGTGCTGGCGCCACGAGGTGCCGTTTTGTTGTTTTGCAATTCGTATTCTTAAATAATGCGAAATCGTCTGTGAACACTGGCTCCGGTGGCGCTCGGTGTACATCCATATTAATATTATCGTAACGCTCGAATTCAAATCGCACGATGGCCTTCTGGAGTATACTTTACCGATTCACACATCGCGGTTCAAATTGTATGTGTTAACAGTTTTCAAGGTGCAACACCTTACAAATGCAGCACAACTTTGTTAGAAGTAAACATTCCCGTGTTTGTGACAATCGCAAGGGCAACCGAGTATTGTTAGTTCTCATTTACGATGATCTCTAAATTATCTGTTTCAACAAACAGATGATTTTTTGGATTTTTGCTTAGGAATAATGCTCTGAAAAAAAATCAAAAAGTCAAAGGCGCTAGAAAAACGCCCATGCGTAGTAAATCGCAATTGGTAGGTAGGTACCTAATTTCTTAGTAGATTTTTCTCAATACTTAAGTTTGTTTTTGAATGTGTTATGTAATGATATTGAAACGGGAATATAATATTCTCTTCCATGCGCTATAAATGCTCAAACTATCTAAACCTCCCTTCCTTCATCATATTATTTACGCTCATCTAACGAACACCTAAACAGTTTTATGACATACATGCAATGATAGCCATGTTCGATGGCTGTATAAGAAGTAAGCTGGAGTACGCTAACGAGGTATGGACTCCATATCAATCTAAATACGTATATAAACATGCTAGAACAAATCCAGAAAAAAATCCTCGAGTAATGTGCGGATGCATGAAAATTATCCGACACCATACGGACTTACTTGAGGTAACGAATAGACTTTGCTTAGCAACCAGGCGTTATTCAAATATTGCCATGCTTAGTTTTAATATAGTGCATGCATTTATTCATAGCCCATTCCTCTTGGAATGCTAAGGCTTATACGCGCCTGAAAACCTCAGCCGTAGTCGTCGCCACGACTTGTTCAAAATAACACACCACAGAAGAGATGTTCTAGCACAGCATACATAGCGTGACAAGGGGAATGGTGCTATTAAATGAAATTTATAAAATTTTGTATACTTATCTTCCCAAAGAAATATTGTACTGTAAATGGATGAGTAATTTGTCGTACAATAAATTAAAATAGTTTACAATAGCTATTACTTCACATGCGCCTGAGGAATTTCATTTGTACTCCATTAAGTCTTCTTCCTTATGCTGCCAATTCCTTGCCATATAACCGTAGATCAGACTTCTGTTGTGGATTATAAATATTATTAACATTCGTTGATACGAGTCAGGAATAGCATCGGCTAACAAAATTGGGTAAAGGACTCGCTAGAAAACTTTCTCACATTCCTGATTATGCAAACCTGATTATCCTAGTGAAACAATTGAAATTCTTGCGTAGTATTCCAGCAATTTGCTTATCGGCTAATCATTGCAATGAATGTGTTTTCCCCTATACCGACCAATGCAAATAGGAAACTACATAATATATTATACGGTGACCAGGTGACCAGGTGACGACCTTGAATGGACAAGCGTCAGACTTATCTCGAAATCGGAATTCAGAATGCAAAGATGTGTGCACACGGACAGGTGATGAATTGAACGCCCTGGTTGATGAATACTGTATTGTAATGTTTGATATTAGATTACTCGTAAAGAATATCCCCAAAGAAGCAAATTAGGGTGAGTGGAATGGGAAAACATGAAAAGGACAAGGGGTGAAGCAATCGGTAATTATTGCTCGAAACACGCATCCGACAGTACAGAGCCACATTTTTCTCAGTTCAATAAAAAAAATTCAAAGCGACAATCAACTAATCAAGTAAATAATAACGTAATAAGGGTCTATCTGTCTTACAAAAACATCGTAGGTATTTCGAAACTTACATTGTTTCCGGAATGACTAATTAGACTCATACTATCGATATTATTTCACTTGAATTAGATTTTGTACATTTCAAAAATTGAGTTTTTTGTTGTTGAGATTTTGCTGCAAGATTACTGCCTTAAAATTAAAATGCACAATGAATTACTAGGCACTCAACAAACATGTCTTATATCCGCTTTTTAAGGTCATTTTATAAATATTTTCCAGTCCTAAAATTATAAATATTTCAATAAATACCAACTCTTGTTGTGCCACCAATCTTCTAATAAATGTAACATCAATAGAAACAGAGGATAAAATAGCAACTGTAAAACTATCGTCTCTATATTTAAATTTTCTAATAAAACTGTGTTCATCTGAAACGACCTGCCAGGTAAGTATGTTTTTCTGTATCTGTTTGTACATAATTAGATAAAGAATATGACGTAATATTTGTACAGCGTCCTTGAGGTGATTTTTCACAAAAACGGCGCTATACAAATCATCCAATTATTATTATTATTATTATCCCATTAGCCGTATACCTACGTACGTAGATAATCTGCTCTTATTATTTATAAACATTTATTTTTGGTGCGCGGTTAATTGATAATGCCATGTTTTGTCAATGTAATTACACATTACCATTCGAGAATCAATTTCGTCGGGCCACTCCCCTTGCTTTCTAGCGCACTGTCTGATAAATAATAATAATGTTTACCGACTAATTCAGTCCTTTCGGCTTCATTAATGATGCCACGGCCGTGTAGTAAAAGTGAAAACAATGTAACCCGCCCGCCGCAGTAACTGAACTAGCTTGTATCCTCTGGCCCCTGGGTTCCTTAGACAACTAACTGCATACAACATTCTTCAAATATCAACACCTGAACCTGTTGCATTCATTGTTATTATCAGCATAATGTAACATGTAACACAGGCTTTTAGTTGCATCGCATCTGTAACATTTTCCCACTGATGGGTTTTAACTAGGTTCGAAGAAAGCCATAACGCATTACCATTACCAGCGCTCATCTTTAATAACGTCGAGGAAAATGTTCCTTTTGCTGAATGGGTGACTGCTGAACTTTCTATTGAGATCACAATGCACTTTCTCATCGTGATACCTTTTCACATGGCTACTAAAGAAACAACTGGAAAAGGTCATTTTGTAGCAAAGAATGCGCAATTTGCTTATTAATCGCTAGTGAACAATTTGATTATGAACAGTATGAACATTTGTTGATAAAAACATCTTGATCAATCGTGTTTGGATGTGTTTTATTGAGGCAAATGCGTGTCACTTGTGTTTCCGTTCTCCAAATTACTCTCATCTTTCTACGTGGTCTTGTCGCATCCCAGCTAGCTAGGACGCGATCCGGTCCGACCGGTCCTTTCTCCTCCCCACTCCGCTTGCCACTTCTACTTTCCCCACACTCGCCACTTTCATTCATCGCCCATGATGTGATGGATCTTCGGTAGCGCCGTAAGGAGATTGCATCAATTTTCACCGTGGACGAAAAACGTGATGCAACGACGCGTAATTAAGAACTGATTTTTTTTCTTCATTTTAATTTCACTTGTTTATCGCTCTTGTAATAGATTTATGATTTTTATCTATTTTTATTCTTTCTTTCTTATTGATCGTTAGTTTATCAAACTACAGGTGAACCGTTCTCAACTTGTAATTAAAATAATAACAGGTATTTATTCAGTCGTTGTTTTGGAAACATGCAGGTTTTTACGAAAAATAACAAACAACGTACTACCTAATAATGTTGTGGGTACATATGCTCAGAGCAGCTGAATCAAATAAACTGGCATTTGAAGGAGCAATGTACTTATAATGATTCTGTCAAATAATACGTATAATTAATATTTTGAACAAGCCATCAATTATGCTTTTTATGTGAAATCCCGCCTCATAGGTTATTGAATCCGAGGTTTTTTCATAACAAACACGAAAGGCGGATGAGTAAAATAACCTTTTCAAGGTTACACGTTGTTTTGTGGTTTATTTGTATAAGTATGACAAATAATGCCGAGCTACCTACGAATGCAATTTTATATGCGCTTTTCCATGATGCCTCGCGATCTGCAGAACAAATCGTCTCGAAGGTTTTATAGCGAGACCTCGACTACCTGAGTTCATTAGTGAACCAGTTTATCCGGTTAGGATGCTGCATTGTCATGGAAACCATTTATTTACAGAGAACCGACTTAGGAGAGGACGACTACTTTCCTGGATTCGATATAATCCATCGCCAGTAAGCCGGCGTCACACATTAATAGGAGCATTTACCTAGGTATTAAGATTATCCTTTACCGGAAATCCACGATCCTTAAAACCTTCATTAATCAAAGTAAAAATGTCCTTTATATAATGAGAAATATGTCGATAGAAACTGTGCACACTGAGTCGAACGGTTTATACCGGATAAGCGACGATGACGAAACATTCATAAAATTCGCCAAATATGTAATGTCGCAATACAATACAGTTGCCTTCATAACAGCCCATCAAAGGGTACTTCAACGATAAACTCCCCAATAAACTGTTCTAAGTACCGAGCTTTCGTGTAGATTTTAATCCGATACTTTTAAATCGATACTTGAATCTTTGTCCGGTCTCAATAACGGCGTCAACACATCCCGAGATTCCTAAACATTGTTAAATATTTTATGATTATGTGTCGCCCTACCCACGCCGCATTTTTTCCTCCATAAAACTTGACACACTGATTGTCTTGTTGTAATTTTGTATCGCGGTAACCTCCAGAACCATCCTCCGAGCCTCATTATTTTCCCACCGCCTACCTCCGCGGCCATACTGAACGCCTTCGCAATACTTCTCCTTTTGAAGAGCCATTGAATTATGTTTTTGACTAACAACTCACGATGTCTTCAGGCATGTGTCATGGTGAATGTCGTGACTTTCAATTTTGTTTTGCTGTAATTCCTCGCAATATATCGGAAAACAATGCACATTTTGCGCATTCCGCACCTAAATGGTATTGCTAAATTCAATAGAAAACAACCTTACCAGATTTTGACATTTGCTTATGTTTTTTCGTAATATTTTTCAGTTTTATCATACCCGTATGTTATTTTTCATTTTCTTATTGGCATAAATATAACGTTGTATTTTTATTTTATTTCAGGTAAGTTGACGAGGCTTCAACCATTCTCCTCCGATTGTTCCTCCTTTATTGTTCCGTGTAAGTTAATTTAAAATCCTTCTCAATTTTTTGTATTGATTTTAAAGCTATGTATGATAAAGGCTTTGTTTTTTTTTCATCCGAAGTTCGTCACATTTCTCTGTTGCCAAGGACGTAAGGTTTGTCTCGTTTTACCACTTGTTGCTATATTCTCATCACGATCCCACAGTAACGATGGCGATTTCAGATTTCTAGTTCAATCGTTCAATGTTAAATTTCCCAGCGAGATGCCAACCGCTGGGTTTTACCTGTTGCAGTCAACATTGCTGGCTAGACCGAGGCTGCTGGCTATAAATCTCTCATTCAAATCGTAAAATTATGTATCTATGTCGTCTTGTGAAAAAATATTCCATCAAATAAATGACATCTTGTTCTCAGATACTGTCTGCTTATTCATCAGTTTTTTGTGCCTAAAAGAAACCTCTGCATAATAAACATATCACTATTTTTTTCTGCGTACTTTTTGATCAGTTGAAGGTCCCGTTGTTTTTTTCCGTCACTTTCGAAAGTACCTCGATCTGCTAGACAAGTGGGTACTTTTGAGAAAATTAGTTGAGATGAAAATAAATTACTGTGTCCCCATCACTCAACATCTGTTTAAATAATTAAAAAAAAAATTAAATATGTACTTTGTTTACACCACTTTTATAAAAATAAATAAATATCTCCACATGTTTCGACAGCAACGCTGTCATCCTCAGGAACATATGAATACTAAAAAATAATTTCAAGTATAGACAAATGATAAAAATATCTGTTTGTTTGCCAGAAGAAGTAATCACTATCGAACGGTGTTATCCCGCGAACAACTTTTTATAGCTGACATTTCTTGGTTAACGCGCAATTATTTTAAATTCGCAACATCCTCTTTTCGTAATAGAGCATTGGATTATCAAATATTCCCAATATGTGTAATTGTAAAAAAAATGAACAAAACGTTTTTTCTCCATATTTTTTCAATTCAAATCTTGATCGAAGCCGGATAGTAAAGGTAGTAAACAATAAATAGACATCCGATAGATACCTTCGTTTTAGACGCATATTTCCGAGAACGAACTTCAAGGAAATAGTCAAATGGGTCAGGTGCGCGGGCATGAGGGAATAGCCTTCAGTGCCCGCTCCACGCAGAGGCCTAACTGTTTATTCGCTGAATCAGGTACGCGCTTATTGTTCGCGGCGAAGGATGTACGGGGCGGGCGCGCGCCTCCCATACTAATTTGGCCCATATCACCGGCCGAATCTCTCGTAAGCGGGTTCGGGTGTGCCGCAGGGCCGGCCGCTTGGTCCCAATACACAAGATGGGAGTCAAAAGAGCCAACCCGAAATATAGCAGGAGAGATTTAGAAATACAGTTGTACCTATCTTAATTATGGTATTTTTTAAGAAAATGAACGCTCATCTACTAAATTAGAAAGCAAATATAACGATTGAACGTCCCCGACGTTTGAAAGACCTTCTGATTGAAAGCGCGTTGGTTATTGTAATGCATTTCTATGTTTTGGGAATCTTTCCGTAGTTTAGTCTACACACTATGTATGATACCCTGTTATTTATCGTGTTACCAATTTAATTCTTATTTTCTCTTGGTGGATTGAACGCCCCCAACCGCTACTGTGTAATCTCTTTGAATATTGAAAAATGGCGGGTTTTTGTCCAGTCAAATAATGGCCGCTCACGGGGACCATTGTTTCTCCTAAAGTCGTGATCTGTTTGCGAAGCGGCGAGGGCCCCTAGTCCGGTGAAAAAAAAACAGGGTGAGTATTTATTCATAATTATTTATACGAAATGTATAAATTAATGAGCCTTTAAGTAAATATATGAAAGGAAAGAGATTGAAGTATCGTGATGATTTCAAAACTTGTACTGTAAAGTAGCTCTCCAAAATCATTATTATCTTTGACAAATCCTTGGATCGTTGTTTTCGTACATTAAGGTGTATTTAAAAGTCGTGTATTAAAAGCCCCATTATGTTTGTGTGATATGCACCATACTTCCAAACTTGTTTTTTTAACAAAATTTGGTCGTACATGTCTATAGATTGTCAACCGTTGCTAATAAATTGTTATCGCCTCCGTATGCAAGTCGTTAACCAAAAGACCATGGCCTGGTTTCCTTTGCCCGCGGGTCTTAGACGGAAATCGTAAAAAAATACGTATTATCACATGCGCTCAAATTGACTTTCGGAATTATTATTGACTTTATGGTTTTCGTACTGTGCCAATATTTTGCTTAACACTGTCGTTTTTATCGCGCTCGCAGTTTCTTTTGATGCCTGGAAATACCTGAATATGTAGTTATTATTATTTTATACGGTTCAATTGCCCGTATTACAGTACTCGTATTACTGAGTCACGAAAACTTCGTGCAGGTTTCCTAAATGGTTTTACATTTAATTTTATTTCATGCGGATTTTAATTTATTTTAGAGTTGTTGGAATGTTCGATAATTTTTAGATTACCTTTTTTATTATTATTTCTATATGCTCTTACAACATATTTTTTTCATTTGAACTCTGTTCAGTTACGCAAGGAATTATAGTTAAACTCTAACACGATATTAACCAGTTTATCGTAATTTATTTCAATTACTTTTTAAAAACGGTAATTTCCTCAGATGTCAGATGACATTAGGTACGTAATAATTTGCAGGTAATCTGCTTCTAATAACAGTAGCGGTGCGGCTTGCATATGATACGGTGACTCATCATCATGTAATGATTATTATACATGACCTCGGGCATTGATGGGCTGTGAACTTAATTCCTAGTTTTTAACATTACATTACATAAACTGCGTATCCACGCATATCCACAGTTTTATAACCGTATAATAAAATAAAATAATTCATTCAGAGAAAAGTTAAGTGTTTCATCTCTTATTTTGACATGGTTCAATTTATTTCTTATTCATGATGATATTTTATTATCGAATTGGATTTGCAGGTGTTTTTTTTCTATTTTTCTCTCACAGGTGAGATATGTTTATTGTATTTTCATAGCAGGCACATTGAAATATTATTCGAAAATACCAAATTAAAAGGAATCAGGCAAAATGTACCGTTGGTCCTTCCAGGTACCAAACGAGGAAAAATACCATCTATATAATTTCACTTGCCAGTTTCCCGTTACAATCAACTTTCGCCGCCGAAGGAGATTTTTAAACAAGTATCTCAGATGAAACTTTCCTCGCGTAGCTTTAACTGGTTATATTACACTCTTTCTTAGGTATACGAGTATAATCTTACTTATAAACTGTAAAACTCACAGCCTTTGCTCTCAATGTCCGGAAAATACTAAATACCTCGTGTAAATTTATTTCGTTGTTTTGTGTTCTGTATCTCTGTCTATGTATGCTATTTCACTTGGTTATGCAATGGCTGTACAGTGTACACGGAGGTCCTGTTTTATTATAACCAAAAATAGTCAAAATTGGTTATCAAATAATCGTATTATTCGTCATTTTTTTTCGTAGTAATAATAAATTGATTTCTATGTAGGTAATAAATAATATAATTTCGGAAGTGGTACGTAACATTCTAATTCTAAAGTTTAAAAATACGTAATTCGAGTTTTTTGGCGGTTCGCCCTCTCTGCCTACCCCTGCGAGGAAACGGCGTGATGGTTAGTTAGTTAGCTAGTTTATTTTCAGTACATATTATAAATTTGTGCCGCCTTTCTTATAATCTTATATTTGGTGATGATGTCAACACAGTTACCTTCCAAGCAGTTGATTGGTGTTCGATTCTCGGCTGTGGCAATATATATTTTGGTTTTGTTTGTATATACGATTGATTTTCATTTTCAGACTTTATTTCAATTATTATTGAAAACATCACACGACTCACAATTCCTACAATTATTGTATCCCGTGATTTCTCACGGGTTTCGCGCTATTTTAAACTGATGATCTATTAATTGATAAACTAAAGTTCTTAAAAACTTAAGACAAGATTTTTGTGCATAGCGCAAAGGGTAACAATTATTTTTATAAACAATAATTATAAGCCTGAAACACTCATCAAATTGAAAAAAAAAACCTTTCCGAGCAAAGATAAATGTCGCCGACAGGACTCGAACCTGCGCCCTTCTGATGTCCGGTCAGATGCTCTACCGTTGAGCTACGTCGGCTTATCGCAAACCCGCCAAGTTAATCAATATATACTAGTGTTTCATTGAATAATTACTATTTTTTATTATATTTCACCTGTAAACAACCAACTTTATTGGTATGAGGAAGGCTTGTAAAGGCTAAATCCCTCACTAGGTGGCGTCGAGACAAATTATGTCTTCATTTTATTGGTGAAAAATGTGGGTTCGAGTCCTGCCGGCGACATTTATCTTTGCTCGGAAGGTTTTTTCAATTTGGATGAGTGTTTCAGGCTCATAATTATTGTTTATAAAAATAATTGTTACCTTTGCGCTATGCACAAAAATCTTGTCTTAAAAACTTTAGTTTATCAATTAATAAATATTTGACAAGTCAAAAGCAATTTTCACCAATAAAATGTAGATATAATTTGTCTCGACGCCATCTATTGAGGGATTTAGCCGTTACAAGCCTTTCTCATACTAATAAAGTTGGTTGTTTACAGGTGAAAATATAATAAAAAAACAGTAATTATTGAATGAAACACTAGTATATATTGATTAACTTGGCGGGTTTGCGATAAGCCGACGTAACTCAACGGTAGAGCATCTGACCGGACATTAGAAGGGTGCGGGTTCGAGTCCTGCCGGCGACATTTATCTTTGCTCGGAAGGTTTTTTCAATTTGGATGAGTGTTTTAGATTAATAATTATTGTTTATAAAAATAATAATTGATGATCTATTGATCGGCATTACATTTTTTTTTCAAATTTTTGTATTTTATATAAGTAACGAATGGATGCAATATTTTGAAGCCAAGAAACTGATACTGTGTAGTAGGAGAACGTTTGTGGGATTGCTTTTACCTATAATAGTTGTGTATTATTTGAAACTTTACCAATGTTTTCGGAGTTGAAAGAAAAATAATACTAGGAACATTATGAAAGCAGTACTTTTTTATTCTCCCACCGGCTCGTGGATACCGGTATGAACAGGTTGAATGACATCTTTGCAGATAGGTACCTCGCACTTACCCGAGACTAGGGACTATACTATAGTTTCACTAGTCCCAAGGATAATGAACAATTACCCGCAATAAAGCCATCCGCTGATTCGATTCAAACTCCGAAATAGACCGCGGTTAAGTATTTCCACCACCGATATGAATGGGATCAATTACTGCAATTCTTACTGTTGGCTTTATTGGTGTTTACTGTAAAACAATCTTCTTAGAATAGAGTTTTTTGCCTCTTTGACTTCACCATTATCAATATAATTTACACATTTACCTATCCTAACCTGTATGATCTAACCAAACAAAAAACCCGATTAACAAATAATAAATTTCGGTATTTTTGATTCGCAAAACATGTATTTTTATTAGGACAATGATCACCGTTTTAATTATATGCGGTCATAAAGTGTATCCAAACGATATCGGTCACCCGGCGATCATTGGTCCTCTATTCACGGCCCGCAGAGAGAGGCGCCGGAAATTTTGCATACGTAATTGGCGTCACCGGAGTCAACAGCTTTTTGGCCTTTGAAAAATGCAGTGAAAACCAAATGCTGACGGGTCCATTCACTCCTTCAAGCGGCTGCTCTCCTGGTGGCCGATTGCGCATTGCTAATGCTCTAAGATCGTAGCTGCATCTAAATATTTTGATTATATTTTTGGTTGATTAGTAAAGAAAACACATCCACATGCATAGTTGTTATTCAATATTTTGAACACACAAGTAATTTACACAAACTATGTAATTGTGTTTTCAATATATTTAAATCTTTCATCACAAAGTTAATATAATCTACTTAAAATATGATGATTTTTTACTAATATCTTGGGATTTCTTCTGGTGTTTATAGAACCACATCGCATAGCCGTAAGTCAAAATTAAAGATAAATAATTAGTAAACTGGGATAAATAGACTTTGAAGTTTTGCGAATTACCGGTCAGTGGCTGAGTTGGCATCGCGTGTGGGTCGCACCCAGGCCTCGCAAGTTTAATTCCCCGGCTGGTTAAGTCCTCCATCACGACACAAACGACATCTTACGCTTACTGTGATGTAGGAGTTGGAGATTTTCAAATAGTGTCAGGTTCTTTGTAACCCGGGAATGTTTTTCTTACTATGTAAATTTTTTTCAAATGTATATGGATATGTAAACACGAATCAAGATTGTGAATGTGATACGTGTATTGTAATTTGAAAGATTTATAAATAATAATATTATGTAGTATTTAGAACTAGAAATATCTGTGCACTAACAATTTAGTAGAGTTCAAACAACAACAAAAAAACTTTTAAAAAGACTTAAAAATCTGTTATCCCAGTTTGATGCATTTTGATTTATGGCGCTGTAGTTAAGGGAGTTGCGATAGAAATATGCTAACGGGGAGTGCCTTATATCGTTACGCCAGTCTTTTTTAGTATTTATATTTTTTGTTAACTCCACACAGGAGGCTACGAGGGAAACCATTTCCCTCCGGACCTATGTCACTTTTGAGGACGCTGTATGGAAGGTCTGAATTCTGAGTCCATGTACCCTATGTAGTCTGTTTCTATTGTTTTATATTTATTCATAGTTCCGTTGAATTCGATCTGAAAAGTGTCAGTTTCTTCATGTTCAAGATTCTGTTGATAATATAGAAAAGGAACAGTCCGACATTAAATCAACAGCGGTTGCATCTCCTGGTACATTATAATAATATTTATCTATGCATCGGACTTATGCAGATTCCAATGCGAGATGTTGGCAGCAATCGCGTGCTGTGTTGAAGCCATGGTGCAGAAGACTGGACTGACTGGAGCCATAATAACTGGTGTGACTGGTCAAAGATTTATTATCCGTTTCTGATGTTACTGACTATAATGAAAGGGTAATGGCGTCCTATGCCTTCACTAGTTACCAGAGACATTCAAGTCCACGTTCTAAGCTACGTGATTGTGATGACTTAGGTTATTAGTTGTAAGTTATTACGTTGGACATTGCATCCACGTCTTTCGTCCAACAACTGTAAAATAAAAATAGCACCGTGAATCATGACATGTTATTAGAGGAGGATCATTATGTGTTGTCAACGACGTTTCTTAGATTTTTCCTTGTGAACAATCACGATCATTAACCTGTTTGCGGTATTGATTATTATTTATCTCGCGAGTCGTCATTATATGTCGATTATAATATATTATTCCCGCACCTATGAAACTGAAGTGCATTCGATTCCCGTTTACATTGCTCTCGCTTATCATAGAATTTCACATGCCATTATACAATGCGTTTTAAGAAGTTGTATCTCCAGGCGCGATAGCTCAGTTCTCATTGCATATCCAATACTATCTCGACTGGTTCATTTAATCGTTTATCAAAAAAGTGGTTTTAAATTCATACTGCTTTCATGCGTAATGCTGTGCCGTCGCCGAGTCGGCGAATCCGATGGCCTTCTCTGTCGCCGTTCGGCCTTTTTCTGAATATTTTTTCATCGCTTTGTAAATGTCAGCTTTGCAATTATTCTCCGGCCGAGAATTCCGCAGAACGCAATGTAAATCGGCCACGCAGAATATAATAGCTTACGCATTCAATTCTTCTTCGCCGTATCGAATCGTTTTAATCTACTACATAAATTAATATTGTTTTCGAGTGCCGATTAATCATAAATCGTTGACATTACACACATTTCTGTACATTCTATCTGTAAAGCAGAGAATTTGTGTTTATATGCAACACCAACTGAGCAATGGAAACCATGTCATTTACACTGCCTTTTCTCTATGAGTTTAATAGTTCAATGCGATTATAATCGCAACATCACTTTCATCGTGAGCTATGGAGCTTTGATATGTTCAAGTAATTGTCCAAAAAATCAGACAAGATGCCATGTTTTCAGTAGTAACTACTAGTGCAGATATAAACCCTTCACGCTTTGCAACCAGAATTATTTACGTGTCTACTTCGCATTATTATCGTGAGAAAATTATAAGTAATTTTTTTTTATCTCGACGGAATAATAGAGAATTGTATAGAAGGTAATGGTGCTATTTCTATGTAGCAAACACAATGTATGTAATGAAATGCACCCTGTATTCATAATGTATTTTCTCTCCGCCGCGATGATATCAGATCAGGTTCAGTAGGTTCTCCCTACCACTCGCAAAAATCACTTAGTTTTTGGTCTCACCACCGCAGCGCCGGCGTAATTATATGTTTTTTACTCCGGCCAACTAGTATCGAGTATGAGCATACTATATTCCATCGGATCGCAGAGCGTGATACGGTTCGGATCTCTCATTCGATTTCTGCCATTTTCCCGAGCACCGCTTCAAGGCCGGCCGGGGAAAAAACTTAATAAAGTGAGCGAGTTGGAGTTGTCTGCCCCGGGGCTGGGCCCGAGACCTGGTGTTGTAGGCTGTACCAGTGCGGACTGTTGACTGTAGGAGTGTAGTGTAGGCATATTGAGTACAGAAACTTGGCCATGCGAGTGCCTAGTAATATGGACACATCGCATACAGGTTCATAGATCTTATATTGGCACAGTATTAGCAGTGGCGTAACGATGCGGTGCCAGATCCAGCGGAGAGGCCCATTTAAAATTACAATACGTTTTATACAAAAATGTGTTGAGGGTGACTGTGACTGGAAATAATGCATCGTTAAGGTGATATTTCCACATTTTAATTTTACGTTAAGTTGATAATGTTTTAAGTAGCTATTTTTTATTGTTCCCTCGTTTAACATAAACTCTATGGCTATCCCTTATCTAACAATAGCGAGTAATTACGTACGTGCCTATCTACATATTACAATGAAGAGCCTTTCTAATACTTGTTATAGTTACTTAATGTTTATTTTGTTACTTTTTCAAGTTTAATTTGCAAGTTCCGCCACTGATTATAGGAATATAGGCGGCGGCAGTGGCAATCCACCGATCACCCCTGACCACCCCCTCCCGCTGATGAGATTCTGAGAAGTGTTTCCAATCAAACCCTGCCGAAGGTGTTATTGAATCTCTCTATCGGAAATAGAAAAGTAAAGAAAAATGACTAGTTTCGATTATGCGCCTGCGATTGGTCTTATTAATAAATAATAATATGTTTTATTTCAAAAGGCATGCAGGGGTAGTGCAATACCATTCGTTCCATAGGCTACAATAATAATAATACATAAAAAGATATAACAGTACATTAAAATATATATTAAATGGAAAATAATATCTTTTATTGTAAACATCTTTAGCAAGGAGCTATTCAGTCATAAATTACTACAATATATGCTGTGCCTTATTGCAAACTTGTTTAGGATTGCAATTTCTTCAATTAATTGAAAGTAGATTAATTCACTGCGCATTTTCCTATCTCGTAAAATTATGGAATAATTTTACACTCAAGATTCGAATTTGTTGCAGATAATAAACAGAGTTTTACAATGAATTAATTATTAAAAATCTGCTCTTTATAGGAGAAAGTAATTAGAGAAGAATTATGATATATCCGCATGTCTAAAATGGTTTTGCAACTGATACCAGATTACTACACTACCCTTTTGTTTTTCGTGAGAAGCGTCTGACTAGGGAGGACCACCGTGTGCATAAATCATAGTCGGCTGAAAAGGGAGAATGGCGTGGTTGGTTATTGTCTGTGCCAATGTGCCACAATCGCCAGCGCGCTGCTCGAAGCGGCTCAAAGTCAATGTCTGACGGGGCCGTTAGTTTCTCTTTCGTCGGCCGCGATTATTAGGCGAATGTGTGCCGCACTATTTCATAACACTCGCTCAGTAACACTGCCAACTGCTGCCTCCATACTGGTTCGATGCTTCGTCTTCATTCTGGTTCTAGTTTCTAGACCACTTTGGTCGCAAGTTCTCCGATGGCCGCGATTCTACCTATGGATTTACTTTGGCCAATAGATGATAGAGTCCGAAGCACGTGGTTCCTTTCTATACGTGCCCTGATATGGTGAGGTGTAATATGTTCAATCAGAAAAGGTATCCAGTCCTATTGTTTTAAAAGCATTTTTGCTGTGGAGGCATACTCTAATGCAATTTTACCAATGTACTGTTTTGGTCATAGAAAATTAACACATCCACAGAATATCTTCGTATTTATTTTCCTTATACGTTAATCTGAATGGTTGTTTTCGAGGAATACATTTCTACTGGATTGCTCGATTTCCGTTTTACAGTCAAAATGCTTATGAAAAAGATCGGTAAACATTATTATTTTAGCTATTAGTGGAGTATTATGGTTTTCCATTGTAAAACCGCTATTCTCGGTAAAGCCGCAGCATCCTGCCAATCATTGGTGTCGGGATTGCTCTGTCATCAGTTACCGAATTCATAGAAAAGTTACTTAGCTCAATACCGCCCGTTTTACAATTGAGTAGCGGTAACTTAGAAACGACGCAAAATACCCAGACTCCTAATGTTAAAGGCACTGGGTTATATCTTAAATTCGTGTATCTAATGATTTATCTATGGAATTCCACGAAACATTGCGGGAGATTTTTAGAACTGACTCTCAATTCTCGTAGATTGCCGTCGACTCGATGTGGCGTTTTGTATTCGTGTTTTTTTTCGCGTCGCATTTATTTAACTGTTATTTTTGCCTCTCGCTGTGACCTCCTTTCGCCGGCTGACGCATTTCTTTTCCCCTCCTCGTCGCAAGATGGCGGGTTAGAGGCTGAATCTGGCTGAATCACACCTCTCAATAATAATTGCAATCGACTGAGGCAGATCTCTGTTTACCATGCACGCTTGTTGCAAAATGCCATTAACCGAAAGGCTTTGAAACTGAATTTTAGCAAAGTTCACCGCACGTACGGGGATACGCGTCACTCGGCAAATTTTGGACGGTTTTGTTGTGCGGATGTTTCAACCAAATCTCGGGCCGAGTGATTCCCACGATCACTCAAGGTAAACGTAGAATGAGCTACGATCTTATTGTAATCGTTGTACGGTTTGCGCCATCACCATATTCCTTCTCATTCTATCTCACGAAACAGGTACATTATTATTCAATTATTGTACTAGTACCATGTTGCTAGCTATTTAAAACATGGAAACTGACATTTAATTACTAATTAACATTAATGGAACTGGACGTTTCCTTTCCACATTAATATTTGTTCCAGCAAACTCAAGTTGTTTACCTTTTAAGGCTTTGCAAAAGTCAAACCGTGTACGACTTTTACGTGTTCAAGCGCGTGAACACCGGTTTTCAATCGCTATATACTAGTACTATTTCATTTCTTTAGTCGATATTCACTTATCTTTATTCAAACGTAATACGTTTGGCTTTGCACGAATAAGCTTACTACGCTACGTATTCATGTGAAAGCATTGTAGTATAGAAATGTTCTATTTTCATTCCATACATTATTATTTATCTAGGAGTATCGTTAGAATCCAACCTTTTTGTAACTTTGTTTCTTTTTTTTGTGCGTAATGAACGCCGCTTTATATCACCACTGATATTGATGTACAGATTTTACATATTTACAGTCGGTATTCTGCTTGGTCATCTAGAATAAGCTTCCCCAAATATTGCTAACATCCTGAATTTATCAGAGCTTAAGCAGGTCTTAAAAACCATTTAGTATTATTTAGTTGCGGTTTTCTCCTCACGTGAATTCTTGTAATTTAATTCCCTTAGTATCTAATGAAAGCCATGTACATAATGTCATAAAATATTAACCTGCTCTTTTGTTATTTATACGTACTTAATATTTGATTATTTACACCCTTAGCTTGTACTAAATTGAACATATTTAAAATGTCCATGTCCGAGTGTGAGTGTGAGTGAGTCTGCTGCCAATAAATATCATAAATAGTTGTTTTAATTTCCATCCATATAATGTATTTGTTATTTTATAATTATATTTAGGTTAGGTTATTTAGTGTATAATTTCTTCCTCTTTCGTTATTTGTACTTTACATTTGATTATTTATACCGCTAGTTTATTCTAAATTGTTATATACTATTCTAATTTGCATATATACTTGTTATTTTATAATTGTATTTGGTTAGGTTAGTTAGTTTAAAGCGCACTTGAAGTGAACCTTCACAAAGTTGCGCTATAGAAATTAAGTATTATTATTATTCGATATTGTATAGTAGAAGTGTGATGGTTTATTTTCTTTTCATTTATGTGTATAGTAATATTAATTATATACATCATTAGCACCCAGCTGCAAGTGAGCGTTATTCGCACCTTTATTATATGTTTAATAATCGCCTTCTATCAATCTTGTTTATATTTCTTTGGTTGATTTTCGGCTTGTCTATGGCCTCTGCCCAACATATCTGCTTATTTGTGCAAGGTATTGCAGTACAGAAGTATGGTGGTCTTTA
Organism: Halesus radiatus; assembly: GCA_022606495.2. Classification (NCBI taxonomy): domain Eukaryota; kingdom Metazoa; phylum Arthropoda; class Insecta; order Trichoptera; family Limnephilidae; genus Halesus; species Halesus radiatus. Next base: position 4,296 of record JAHDVE020004839.1, on the reverse strand, counting down.
GTCCTCATTCCACGTAGTCATATTTAGCCATGAGTATCATTAGCACCCAGCTGTAAGCTAGCGTTGTTCGTACCTCCATTCCCGGTATCGATAGTATTAATGTGATCTCATTTAGCGTCCACAGCCCACATGCCTGCGAGCGAGGCCTCCCTTCGGGCCTTCCCGCCAAGGTTAGTCGGGCAGGTTTATCCGCATATATAACTAGTTCAACTCGTAAAAGTCAGTCGAATTCCCCGCTGAAACTATGCGGGATCACTTCACCCGCAGACGCAGAAGGCCTAATAATAATACGAAGGATTAACCTCGTATCATTTCGCGATCGTTTCTATGCATTTTAATGGTGGACTTCTTTCCATTTTTATTGTCAACCCGTTTCTGGAAATAATAATATGAATGTTTTCAAATAATCTAAACATTTTAATAATATTGTTGTTTTTTTTGTCGCCTGTCTTAAAACAACTCAAAACACCTGCCCAAAAAGTTTTTATTTTTTATTTTGAGGTTTATTTATTACAAGCCGTCACGCGTTATTTTGCAGACTTTGGCATCTTTGTGAATTGGTTGAATAAATGTTTAAAAAAAATATAAACACGACGATTAAAAAGAGTTTAAGGGTCAGCACTCAAAAATGGCCCTCAATATCACTCTATAGTATGCTAACTCAAGCAATACTCCACATTATTTATTTGTAAATTCTTTGCCGGTAGTTAGGAAAATATATAAGATTTCAAAAGACAATAATCCACAAGATGTAATCTTTTAAATTTTATAAAATATATATAAAAATGTTCGAAAACCAGTGAAGGCCGTTTTTGGCGTTTTACCTAAAATTCCAGCAAGTATTTCATACAGAATTTAAAAGATTATATTTTGGAGATTATTGTCTTTTGAAAATTTGTACATTTTCCTAATACCCTTATGGAATTTACAGATAAATCATTCATAGTATTTCTTGCGTTAGCAGACTACAGAGTGTGTATTTTTTGGTGCTGACCGTTAAGCTATATTTTTCATAATAATAAAAAAACAGTTAATTTACCTCAACAGAAGTTTACCTCAAGTGCGCAATTTTAAAAGATTTAATATTGTCATGAAGTTTCGGACAATCCCTTGTAAAGCCTTGACAATCTATTGACATCGTTTATCATATACCATGTTACCTGTAACACATGCCTTACAATTTCATTGTTCTATTTTAGATTCCCAATGATTAATGATTTAAAAATCCTTCATGTATTTATTTGCCTTCGTCACGAAAGAAAACCTATTCCAAAACTGGTCAACAATTTAAATAAATAATACTGCTTTAAAACGAGCAAATGCCATGTAAATGTAAATCTTTATTTGTTTATATGGTCTTATTTAAATACGAACGTAAATTACGATTAGTTTTCCAGTATCATGTGATTGACGCATTTAAACATGTTGATATATATATTTATATCTTCTCTATGATCAAGTTGTAGTTTAAAGAAACATACGAGAAGATGGCAGTGACTTGTGATGGGTAACTGCCGCTAATTGCCTCGCCTTGGACCGTCTATTTGCTTGTTCTGCTGAATTTTCCTAATGGACGGCAGCTGCTGAACGTGTAAGGCCTCACTAATCGACATGCTAATTTCCGCGCAGCCTCTAGTATTCTAAGCATTGAGGATCGAGGATGTATGGCGTTGTTGTTTTTTGCCCGGCTATACGTACACCTGACCCTAGATGATTTCCACACAACATGCCTTTGGCCGGTGCAGTCTTAAACGATCCATATTTTCTACTTTACCGAGTACGCTACAAAAGAAAAAGGTTTCTTCACAATTTAATTTATTTTACGCATTAATTATTCATTATAAAATTGCGTACATGAAATATGAACTCGCTTCATTCACTAAATCACTTCACCATTTACATTTATATTATAATTAAGTCGCGAGTGTTGCCAGTGTTCTGTCGCTAGGGAATGAAATAATTATTTACAATGGATGCAAGTAATAAGCTGCCTTTTTATGTGAATACCGCACTAGAGTCCCAACTGCCCATGGATTATGGTATCCCCATCATCACTGACAAAATACGTTATTTCACTCCATTACTCGAAATTTTTACTATAAAGCACGCTCTTCCACAACTTGCTTACATATTATAGGAATTAAATATTTAAATTAAAGTGTTGTGCGTTTTGTAAAATATAATGGTTTTTAAATGACTTATTTCTACCCACTTTACGCAAATATACCAAGCAAAGTTACGTTTATTCATCTAAATTCCTTATGAACTATATTTTTCTTCTCTTATTTTATTTCTGTTTTAATTTGTTTTTTAATTTAATTATAAAAGCCCACACATTTTCTTCGGTTATAATTTGTTCTTGAATTTTATTATAAAAGCAAATTCGTTCATTATATACTATGCATAAATTATTGTTGATTAGTAAGTGTCCTTTCAAACAGCTTTCACAAATTGATTGATTTCACGAATACTTGTCTCGTTTCACGCTCTCTGCGCGTACGTATTATTCCCCTTCTTGATTCAATACCCCCCTTAAATACCATTAAAAATTAATATCGCAGTTCTCAGTTCAGCTCGGTCTTACGGCCAAGCTTTTTTCATTGCGCCATTTGGCTTGACTGTTTCCAACCATTTTTATCACTGATCGATCATCCTGAGTGTGCCTTCTTTCATAGACAATACAATGTCATCAAAGTAAAGACTTTCAATGTTAAATGAACATAGACGAGTTAATACTGTATTTATTACGAATACACACAATTTGTTTTAAATACTGAAATACATAAACCAACATTTAATATTTTTTAAATAAACATATACATTTAAAATAAAGTAGACCTTTGCTAATGCCGTGAAAGTACATTTGCACATTTAACGTTTCTCCTCCGTTCGTTCACGCGAAATCAATATGGACAACATTCATATATATGTATATATATATATATATATATATATATATATATATATATGTCTTCCTATATCGAGCCCATGTAAAGCATCAGCTCTCCATATTAATTTAATACTAAAAATGATACTAAAATTGTTGCGCGAATCGAATTACGTTTTATTTATTTATTTTTCATGGTCTCTATAAAACAGTTGTACACTAATATATTACAGAGATTAAGATACATTACAATAAATTAGAAATTGTAAAAAATATACATTAGTTTGACATTTCCCTGTCATTTTTTCACTCTGTTCATAAACTAGTCCTTTGCATGATCGATAATTGTCCTTGGAAGAGCGTAGTTGTGCATTTGAGCAGTGCTGAAGCTAAATTTGAGCTCAGCAGTTGTTCAGTAGGATTGGGAAGGAAATAACGCCCGTTATTGTCTTATTAATATCTTGCCTTTATCGGTAATACTACACATTTCATTATTTCACGCATTAGTTAAACGCAACCATATATTGAACATGGCAAACTTTCGTAAATATTTACAAACGTTTACACACAGGAAAGTCGTTAAAATTATGGCGATTACTCACCAGTGTCATAATCGTGGACTTTTTATTCCAAAAATGATTGCGTTTTAAAACGAGACAACCGCCCTCTGTGGATGGCTATCTGACTCAATAAAAACTCTAAAATTATATTGACCAACCACCGAAAAATTGTCATGATTAGTATGCTTTATTCACCCACATGTGTTTACAATTCAATCAGTGACACGCGCCCTTTTCGGATGGCTATCGGCGATTTCATGCCAAATTTCGGCGATGTAAAGTATTTTTATCAGAGAATAATACTTTCAAATCGCACCGTGCACACCCCTCTTATTAGCGGGTTCGAGAAGCACGCGAACCGTCGGTTCCGCGCCGCTGCTCTCACTGAGGAAAATGTTTCAGAAAAAAAATGTTTACACTCCTAACACGGATTTAAACTTCTTATTAATGGGCTTGCTCTTTCGTGTTTGGGCTTCGATTTAAGTTTATGGATAAGGCGTTAATCAAAGGGTAATTATAAAACATGTGTATTATTAATAGAATGTTTTACGTAAGTATGTTTTGTACAAAACAAATCTGAAATGAGAATTTAACTCTTTATACCAGATAAAGTATATTATACATAGGTTTTTATATATATATTTTATTTAAGCCTTGAAACGTTGTCTTTAGTAAAATAACTATAAACTGAATACCTAACTTTGTAATAATATGTTTTAGACTGTAAACAAAAATATTTATAAACGTTACTTTCAAACACATGGTGGGAATATTGATTAATAAACACATTGACTACATTACAACCAAACTAAAAAAAAATATGTTTCTCTTAAAAAGTATTAACAAAAT